>VJMH01000029.1:0-48595 GCA_009835185.1 Aphanomyces stellatus
AAGTCATTGCGGGCTGCTACGCCCCTGGCGCGACCATTCCAATCCAAGTCCAGCTCACGGCCAACCACAAGGGCTACTTTACGTTTGCTGTGTGCAAACTCAATGGCAAGAAGGACATGGAAACCGAAGCGTGTTTTACCAACATGACGCAGCCAGATGGAACCCAAAACTGGCCCGTTCCCGAAGGCAATATTGTGTTTACGGTCCCGTATGTCCTCCCCGCTGGCCTCACATGCGAAGGTGACTCGCATTGCGTCCTTCGATGGTGGTACATTGCTGGCAACAGTCCCGGCACGAGCTTCCTCGACGAACAATTGATTTGGAACTGCGCCGACATTTACATTTCAAGCAACTGCGGCGGCCCGTCGCCCCCGACCACGACCCCCACTCAATCGGTCACCCCAACGCCCATCACTTCCTCGCCCCCTGCCACACCGTCCCCTGTCACCTCCCGTCCCCCTGTAACCACTCCAGTGACCCCTTCTCCCCCCGTGACACCCCCCCCTGTCACCCCCTCGCCCCCTGTCACCCCCACACCACCGACACCGACCACTGATCCCTCCGACAAGTGCAACGGCAACCACAATACATGCTACTGGCCACTGACCCAACAAACGCTCCCGTACTCCAAATTGGAATGTTTGTCGTTTGGCGGGGCTTTCATTTGGTGCCCATAACTCGACATAGGTTAATGGGTGCAACGTCATCTGAATTCATTTGTTGGCAATAACATTATTTCAATTCGTTCAAATGTGTTCACGTAAATGTTAAACATACGTGTGAGACGGCAGGATACGCCATCCTATTTACTCGATCGAATGCTCGCGTTGGTCAACTGGTCGACGGTGCATTGCCTTGGAATTTCCATTTACTAGTAGTTTAAAGGAAGTGGCGAATCATTGCCCCGGTATTGCATTTTCAGGTCGTCGTAGTCTTCACAGGTTGAACTGGAGAAGGTCGCCCGAAGGCCGGGACCGATGGGCGGGTGACGGCGGCGACGATACCAAAGTAGGGCAGTCCTAACGAGAACAAACGCAATCGAGCAGCTCAACGTCACGGTGGCCCGTCGCATCGCTGCTATAAGCAGTGTTGATTTTGAGAGAGATCGCTACAGGCAGATGAGAAAGTCATAATCACAAGTGACGACGCACATGGAGCGTAAGCCGAGGGGAATGTCGCTGACAAATGCAATGCCGCGACGGCTCACATCAAGGGCTGTACCGTTGAAGCCGATGAGTGTGATGTCCCCGCGATCCATGTCCCGAAGGCAGGCAAATTGACTACCGACTGCGTCGTAGGCTGGTGTGTTTGTGCTGCTGGCGGGGCAGTCGGCCAAGAGCGTGCGTGCCCTAGTGTCGCTGTCCGAGGGCATGGCGGGTGGCGGGACCAGTCGGCGACGACGAGGATCGATGATCGGAGATCGGCGGGCATTGATTGGCTCTAGGGATTTTCATTGGCCAATCATTTTCGTTAAAGTCCTGTCGTGGGAACCACAATCGCATGACACACAAAAAATGCAATTCTTCCACATTCAAGAACCCATAGAATTACCCCAGAGCACTACACTTGCCATGTGAACTAGCACCGCCGCTAGTTTTTGAATTCAACCGGGAAAGCTGAATCAGGGTGCGTGTGATTGACAGATTGACCATGTCCATAAACAGGTATCAAGGTGCGCGTGCCTTGATTGTAAGTTTGACCATCTTCTTTGTGCGTTGTACATCGGTTGACGTGCAAGTACTGCGAGTAGTACCTCCGGAGTACGGACGGCAAATCCATTGGCATGAACTTTGTGGTGTCACGGAAAAAGTCTTTGGAATAATTCCACTTAATCTTTATGCATGCCTTGGACGCGCAAAGGTCAACCGTAGTGCCATTAACGTGGAGGCTTTCCTGTAATAAGAGAGTTTGAACATCTTTAGCTTTGTTCGTCAAACATACCCAAGCCCTAGTCTTCAAACACACGTTAAAACCTCATTTGCATTAGTTGTTTCGACTTGATGCGCCGTCGTCCTCTCGCTGGATATATTGGACGGGTGTGTCGTCATAGTCCTCGCAGGCTGAGCTTGTCAAAGTCGGTCGCACCAACTCTTGCTGGCTTTCTAAAGTGAGGTTGCGGCGCCGACGGTGCACTAAGAGCGCAACCCCGACAAGGACCAGCAGGACCGAACAACTGAGAGTCACGGTTGTCCATCGCCGCATGTCGGCTACGTCATCATGGGCGGGTGTTGTGCAGGTCAACGTACCAAACGCAGCCGATTGGTCGAAATTGGTGCCATCAACGACACAGACGACGCCACCCATACGCAGGGACACGACTTGATTTATCGTTCGGCAATTCGATTGAATCAATCTCGCACTGGCATCGTCCACTGTCCAGTTGAGGCGAATCGCTTGCAATTGATTGGATGTGGCGGTGCTCACATCCGCAGACCTCACGTGCATGTTGTTGGATAAGTCCCTAGACGACGTGTTGCTGGATATGGGATATGTGATTTGAAGTACAAGGTCATGAGCGCCTGTGGGAGCCTGGGTTTATCGATTTGAAAGATGTTGTTGCTGCTCATGTTGCTACAACACAGTTTCAATTGTCTGTGAAAAGTCACATGCATACATTGTCGTGAGGCGATGGAGGCTTTCCCATTTGAAGTTGACAACTCCGATGCTGTTGTTGCTGAGATCCCTAACAACGCCACTAAGAGGACGCAAGCACGAGGCGGCATACAAGCGAACGAGGGAATTTGGTAGCTCCAATGAGTTGAGGTACATGATTTGATTGCCACTCAAGTTGCTACATGACCATGTCGAAACATGGGTGCCAACACTTGGTGATTTGGTTGTACATGATGTCGAGGCTGGACGAGGTACTTTGAAACCCCATGAGGCGATTCCACGATAGATCGCTGCAGATCGCAATGAGTCAACGAGAAAGCCATGGATGGCACCGTACATGGAGCGAAGGCCTTGGGGAATGCCGCTGACCCACGCGATGTCGCGGCCACGAACGTCGAGCGCCGTGCCGACAATGTCGACGGTTGTGATGGCGCCCGTGGTCATGTCTCGAATACATGCTTGCTGACTGGCAGTGTCGTTTGTTGAGTTGAGAGTCCCGATGGGGCAGTCGGCCAACAATGCGCGGGTGCCGACCGGCGTGCGCATGACAGACATGCAACCTGGATTCGAGACTGCATGATTCTTGCCGTGCTTGTTTGAGACATGTTATTCGTTTTGATTGGCCAAATATTTCATCAATTGTATTCAAGAACCAATCACAGTTGAGTACTCGAACCTCAAACACATACAACCGCCAGCCGTCAAACTGACTGCGAGTGGCACTACGAGGATGCATTTCATCGCGAGCTAGCTTACCACAAATATATACATGTGGTGAATGGGACTGGCACACCAACTCCGCCAAACAACCCAAGGAAAGCAGCACATTGAAGTTACTTGTATACTACAAGTTGGTAGTATTTTCTCTATGTTAGCCTCAGGCAAACTCACGGGCACCACACAAACACGTTGGTGTGCTTGCTGCAGTCGTCCTGGCTCCAATTTACAACCACTTGTTGGGTGAGGGGCCAAAAGCAGACGCCGTGGTTGCCAGCGCACGTGTCCCCTGTCGGGGCGGGGGTCGGGGCGACTGTAGTCGATGGTGGGGTGCGGATGTTGACGTAGCTCGAGTTGGGGTAGTCGACCGTGTTGTTAAAGAACGCCATGTTTGTGGCGCCGTAATAGTTGTACGCTTGGGAGATGAGGGACCGCGTGGACGTGCTCAGGGCGTCCGAGTCGGCCGACCAAAACATTGTGCCCCCAAGGCCGTACTTTTTGATATAGTCCAACTTGGCACTGACGCTGTGGGGGCCATCGTATGACGTGAACGTGAGTGTCGTCGGGTCGTAACTATACGTGGCCCCGAGTTTGGGGTCGTAGACTTCAGTGGCTGCGCCCCGGGGGAGCGATTTGTAGTCCCACACACCCTGGCCCGTGCCTTGATACACCCACGAGCCTGTTGTGGGGGCAGTAAAGTTGGTGTACAAGCCTTGGGTGTTGTCAAATGACCGACCAAAGCTGGGAATGCCCATGACGATCTTCTGGGCGGGGCAGCCACCGTTGAGGTAGTGTTGGATGGCTGAGTCGACGCTGGACGTACTGCCACTAGGGTTGGCCGGATCGGCATACAAGTTGGCTTCGTGGTCCGTGACAGTGGCACTTGCGAGGCGGCGGCGGCCATTCTCAAATGGATCCAAGACGCGCGTTTGGGCCAAGTTGTACGTGGTTATATGAACGTGGTCAACGATCGAGCACACGAGCGACTTGTCCCAGTTGCGAGCATATCGCTGGTCGGCGGGTGCGACGGCACTCAGTTCGGTCGGGAAGGGCAGCGTCGTGAGCTGGACCTTGACCTCTTGCAACAAGAGCACAAAGTTTTGCATGTCGTTGGGGCTGTGCGGGATGTTGCCGCCTTCGACGGGCGACGCCCAGTACACGTCGATAAAATCGAGGCCGAGATTTTGCAAGAGCGCGACGGCACTCGCGGCAAATGCTTGGCGGGCGGCGGCGGACGCGGCAACGGCACTAAAGTTGACGCTGTTGTTGTCGCCCCCGATCGAGAGCCCAAATTTGGTCGTGCGGAATTGCTTCTTGATGGTGTTGGCAAGGCCAAACGAACCCCGGGCCACGTCTGGCGATGTTGTCGGATCAACGTAGTTGCGGATGATGGCTGCATATTTGTCGGCGAGTGTGACTGTCCCGTTGGCTTGCGGTACGGCAAAGCCATACTTGACGTGTGTGACGCGGGACCAGTCGAGATCAAACATGTGAAAGTCGCCTTCTTGGGAGTACGTGCCCCATTCTTTAAAGTACACAATGTTACGATAGGTTGAAGACGAGCCAAGGGCCAGCGTGGTGGCGCCCACGCTCAGGGAGAACAATGTGGCCAAGCCGTGCATATCAACAACCCTTACAAGTGTGGATGAGGCTGCAAGTTGGAAAATGAAACTCCACCGTTGGACGACAACGTCGTGTCCCCGAGTGCCACATGGTCCACAGCTGAGCAGCATGCAGGCCAAAGGTTGAAGGGACGCGCGCACTTGAAGTTCGACAAAATAAATGGCATTTTCAAAACAAATATTGTCAATAAAAATTTGGCAATGACTCGCTACCAGAACAACGTGGTCGGGTCCTGTGTGTCTTTCCAATTTGTTGTAACCGTTTGCATCCTCAGCAAGGGCGAATGAAATAAAATGTGTCACTTTCCTGTTCTTGCACGCCTTGAGCTAATGGCTCGACGAATTTGTTGGACAAAATATGTGTTTTATACCCCGAGTTATTGGCTCGAAGTCCTGTATTTCAAGTGCGCGCACTTATTAGTGTTATTAGAGATACCTGCTCAGCTTCAAGCCCATATGTATTGCGCAGTTGCGCGCATGCTGCACTTCCTCTTCGCGTCGACTAAGCAAAGTTCTGCATTTTAGTTGTGATCAAGTTTGAGAAACAATAATTCATTCCTTGGGTAAGACGTGAGCAGCACTACGTGACCAAATCACACCACAACCACGCAAAGTCCAAATACCATAAGATGAAATGCCGTCCCCTGAATCCATGTCTCCAACGGGTTGGCCTCAGAGTGTGATGAGGACAAGATAAAGACAGATGGAACCAGAAGAAATGACAATGTTGCAGGTCAGTTTATTCCCTTACAACAGTACATCTAATCACAATATGTGGACTTTCATTCGATACGCATCACTCCTCTGAAGTTCTTCGAAGAACCCTCGTTGCTGCAACGATGCAACAAAATGAAATATAAATATATATATTATTTGTTGATTCATATGTACACACGAGCTCTCGTATGGTCGTTGGGTTTGTTGTGGATCGGTTGAACGTCAGAGTTGCTGATCAAATTCTTGAGAACTGCAGTTGAATTCCACCTTGCCATTCAGTTCCTACTGTTTTTTAAGGTAAATATTACAGAGATGGCCATGCTGAGTGACACTGAGAATCATGCCTAGAAATAGATCACATGGAACCATTTCGTTGTTTTACCAAGCAGTGCAGTCACGTTCTCGTGATGGCAGGATCGCGAGTAGATTCGTGGAGAATGAAATTGCGCAGAGGATAAACGCAACAACGCAAT
The DNA here is from genome assembly GCA_009835185.1 of Aphanomyces stellatus. NCBI lineage: Eukaryota > Oomycota > Saprolegniomycetes > Saprolegniales > Verrucalvaceae > Aphanomyces > Aphanomyces stellatus. The sequence goes on from VJMH01000029.1 coordinate 6,143, forward strand.
GACATAAGTCAACATTGCGCTGAAGCTTTGGTTGCCACTTCTTACAAGTGGCTGATTCAGGATTGAAAACGAATTTTTTTTGGAGTAAAGCATCAACTGAATTAACGGGGCGCAGTCAACGAGCTACCAGTATTTGTCATCAGCTAGGTAAATATCGTAGTACTAGGGGCTCCTCAACGAGGCCAACCGATCCTTCCTGAATTTTTTAGTCTGATTGACTCGATTCCCAGAGAGAATTGGCAACCCAAGCTTCAGTACAATGTTGACAAGAATCATTGCGTTGTTGTGTTAATCCTCAACAAGTCTCAATCGAAGCAATTACAATTTGCGCGCAGGTGGTTTCGCTCAAGATAGCTCGATATACCTTTCGTCGCATGTCAAGTTTTCGGCGCGTTCGTCGGTGAGCGACCCACCCAAGAACTAAATACTAGCATACTCATATGTTTTCAATTTTGTTCCTGTTTTACAGCATGAATGTTGCTATCCAACCCTTGGTGTACAATTCCGCAGGGCAATCAGGTTGCAGATCATAATTGGAGGCAAGAGGTATAACAAAATGGGCCGCCTTGAGCTGCTGCTGCCGCATAGTACTTTAACGTTAAGCACCCTCCATAACTCAAAAGGAGTCCAGTGAATCTTCCAAGAGCTAACAGTTGAACGACACGCAAAACCTAGAAATCTAATGCGAGGGCAATGTGATGTGACAGGTAGTGGGAAAACCATTTCTTGATGGCTTTGACATCCTAAATTGTCGGAATCACAATATCGACGTTGACCTTCCTCTCAGCTCCCTTGACACGTGGCTGTTACAAATTGGCTGTTTCTGCGTTCGTCGTTTCTGACTCGTGGGAAATGGCTGACAGGTGTGAGTTGAAGTTGCATTTGCACTTGCACGTTTCTGAAATTTCCGAGAAGAGGTTCTCAACTCAGATGGTTGATGCGTGGACAAGGCCACTGTGGTGGTATTGCGTCGCAAGGGCCGATCCGTTGTGTGTTTCCCATCCAAGCAAACAGGTAACCAGGATTCGACTTTGCGGCTCATTTCCAATACTATGTTGGCTATGAAGACAAATTCAACGCCTTGTGCATTTGACAAGCAACATCGACATGCAGAATAACATCGACAGTCAAGAGTCGTGAAATTAGAATCTTGCTCAGATTTGAGACAGTTGAGATTGATGAGTGAATTTGATGAGTGTGGATTAAGAACACAAACGCAAAGCCTCGGTGGCGAATTCGACCTTTTGTCGGTCAATGTAAAAGTGATAGAGCTTGCTCCAAGGCGTTGGTGTCTGGTTGGCGACGGCATTTCATTTGTTGGACAGAGTCGAAGGCACTCCCGCCTTCAATTCACATTGATTGGCAAGTAGATATATATTTGTGGCGGCTGCTTTACGAAAATTGCCATCGTTCTCGGATTCGTGGACAATCTGAGATGTATTTGTCGTCAGCTGCATCAGTTCTATTTCTATAGTCTGATTCGAACGACCGAGTCGAGCATTCATGGTCTCTTGGCACCTCCAACACGTGTGCATCCGAATCGTACATGCATGCGTTCAATGACTTCCCGAGCCATGGGCTTAAACGTGAACTATACAAGCAAATAAACTTTATTATCCCAACTCTCATGGGCACCAAACAAACACATCGGTGCGGGTGAGGCACTGCGCTTGGTTCCAATACAAAACTACTTGACGTGTGAGTGGCCACACACAGACACCACCAGCATGGCCAGAGCACACACTCGTGGTTGGCGTGGGCGACGCAGTCGTAGGCGCTGGCGTGGCAGGGGCGCGGATGTTGACAAATGCTGAATTGGGGTAGTCGACCGTGTTGGGGACCGACGCGAGGTTGGTGCCGTACGTGGAGTGGGCTTGGGCGATGAGCGAGCGGGGTTGCGTGCTCACAACATCTCCGTCGGCGGACCAGAACATCGTGCCCCCCAGCTTATTGGCTTGGACGTACGCGAGCTTGGCGGCTAAGCTTTGGGGGCCTTCGTACGACGTAAAGAGTTGTTGGTTCGGGTCGTACGAGTACGTAGCCCCGACAGCAGCGTCGTACATCTCGGTGGCTCCGTTCAGTGGCAACGACTTGTACGTGAATTGGCCCAGCCCCGTACCCCGATAGACAAACGAGCCCTGGGTCGCGGGGGTAAAGTTACCGTAGAGCCCAGGCGTATTTTCAAACGTGCGACCATACGCAGGGACGCCGACTACCAACTTGGTCAGGTTGCAATTGCCATTGCGGTAAAAGGCCACAGCCGTGTCGATGCTGTTCTTGGACCGGTTTGGGTCGTTCTTGTCGATGTACAGATTCGACTGATGGGCAACGTAATTGCTGTAGGGCTGGGGAGGGGTCGTTGCGTTGGCCAAGCGACGGCGCCGGCCATTTTCAAATGGATCCAAGACACGCAGTTTGCCAAGGTCGTACGAGGCCAAATGGGCATGGTCAACAGTATCACAAACCGTGTACGGGTCTTCGATGAACGAAAACCCAGTCGTGGTCGATGGCACGACGGTCGTCAATTCGGCAGAAAAGGGCAGCGTCTGCAGCTGTGCGCGCACGGCTTGGAGCAACTTGATGTAGTTTTGGGCATCGTTCGGACTCGTGGGGATGCCACCGCTCTGGTACGCCCAGTTGATGTCGACGAAATCGAGGCCCAGGTTTTGGATGAGCGCGACCGCGGTCGTGGCAAACGTTTGGCGACCGGCGTCGGTGTTAGCGAGCGCGCTAAAGTTGGCGCTGTTGAGCTCGCCGCCAATCGAGAGCCCAAATTTGGTGTTTCGGAACTGACGCTTGATCGAATTGGCGAGCCCAAACGAACCGCGCGCGATCGCATCCGTGGGGGAGACGTTGGGCGGGTCGCTCATGTAGCGCCGGATGATGGCGGCCGTCGTGTTGGCAAGCGTCACAGTCCCATCGGCCAGCGGATTGGCAAAGCCGTACTTGACATGCGTCGCCAGCGCCCAGTTGACATCAAACATTTGAAAGTCACCTTGGTTGGCCAGCGTTGACCATTCTTTGAACGTGATGATGTTGCGGTAAGCAGCATTGACGTCGGTCGAGAGCGCCACAAGCGCACCGATCAATACCCAAAGGAACATGTGTGTGCACGAGGTCGCAAATGTGTAAATGCTACGTGGTTGGGACGTTGTATGAGGGCTTACGTGCAGGCTGGTCAGGCTGGACTGTTCTTTAATGGTCGCGCGGACGTTTGATTGGCGGAATATGCCCAACAGTTGGCCTTGGTTCAAGTCCCACGAGTACCTGAACCAGATGAAATACCTGATTCAAATCCCATCACCGCTGGCAATGTGATGGGTGTCGCCAGCGTGCTTGGCGTCGCACAGGTTCAACATTGGTGAATGGTATATGTCCATGAAGGCATGTCCAAGTTTTGTGTGTGCTTGCCTTGTGAATTGTAAATCACATGATGTGTACTTTTGTTTGGAACGGGACGGAGCATAGAAAAAGGCCAGACGTTCCACGTCGTTGGCCGAGGTGACAGCCGCGCAAACATCCCACGGATTCGCGGTAATTCCAAAGAAGCGCCGATAAAGTCACTGGTGTAACACAGGTTTCTCCCACTTGTTTGTCTCGGGGGCTTTCGAGCATCTTCCTCAAAAGGTCAGTCCCGCTGGTGCACTCACTGCACATGCATTTGACGTTTCAAAGTTCACGCTGAGTTCAATTAGTTTGCCAATGCTACTCAACGACGTGACGAAATAATGAGTGGACAGTATGGATCTAGAGCGACGACAATTCACGGTCACGACAGAGGTGTAGATTCGGAACAAGAAGGCTCGCGATCGACAACTTGGGAATACCGCATTTGAGTTACTCCGCAGTAAAAGATGGGCAAACAATCAACCATTATTCGTGCTGTCGTGAAGAATTACAAGTCTCCGGAGTAACGTTAATGAATTACATTCTGATGGAAATTGGTGCTCAACACTTTGCTTGGATGCTTGAACGTTAAGAATGTTTGGTGCGTGGTGTTCGTCGCGTTCAGTGATCTTGCTGTAATCAAAATGTCCCCTCATGATCACAAACCACCCCCAAAATCGAAAATTGCACAGTCATCACATTCACACAAACTGTTCCGTGGTTGTCAATATCTTTCGTCAATTTTAGTGTTTTGACGGAAGCATGAAATTCGCGCAAATCGTCGCATACGTATTGTCCATCAAATCAGGAAGTGGCCTCACAGTGAAGTCTTCTTGTTATACTTTGTTTTGACCACTTTGTTTTAACTACACAATGCGGCCATTTCCTGATTTGACAGAGAATATGCGTTGGACGTTTGCAAGGAAGCAAACATGTCGCTAGAGTCAACGAGGAATTGGGATTGAGCAAGACGAGTAGCCCAGACCTTAGTACAAAACACTTTCTGAAAGGCACCGATAACCAACCCTCACCTCTTACCCCTCAAATTCCCCGTGGCGCCCTGAGAGCAGCAACATTCATGGTAATGAATTAATGATACGTATCCAAAAGTGCACTCGCAGCTCATTGGTCATAATTCGATCAGTGGTAAACCTCTACTAAACACCTCATTGCCAAGTGTCATGGCCTTATGCGCACTGATAGTTTGTGAAGGTGATGGCCTCGGCCTTTGACCTGAGCTATTTTGACCCTCCACAGCTTTTATATCCTTCTCTAGGACTCACTCAAAGTCCATATCCTTTGCGCTGCGCTGAGTCAACCAAGTCTCGCCAACGGACCTCGTCCTCTCGTTGTCGGCCGCCACCTTGTGTAGAACTATAGGATGCTTAGATCTGCATGTTTTCTCACTTCTAAACCTACCTAACACCGAGTGTGTTGTCCAAGTCTTTTGTTTGTCCTCTTCTTGGCTAAGCAGAGAATACACGACCCTTGAAGTCTGAACGTCCAGACCTTCGATTATTTTGTGCATCGAAGTCCCCTAACTGACACAAAATCGTGGAAAAGTAGGGTATTCTTCAGACTATTCAAGAAAATCATGAACACGAACCTTTTAAACGGTAACCATCCACTTTCTGCCTCAAATCCCAAGCGCGACTTGGACTTTCGAATCCGATACCACCGATACTCGCCTAAACAGCGAGGTCTAGAAAGACGAGTTTGGCCTGCACAGACTCCGATGGAGCCGACAACCAATCGTTGGGCGGCCGTAGCATTGAAGATAGCGATGAGTCAATGGAATCTCGTAGTTCTATTGAGTTGTTCGTGTACTCCGATTCGGCTAAAGACGCAGACCACAGCGGGTCCGCCTCTTCTACAGAGGATCCGTCAGAATCGCGGTCATCAGTTGTCTTGATGCCGGACTTACTACCTCAACGGTTGAACTGTCTCAGTCCCGGCGATCGCAACAGTTCAAATCTTGACGATCTGACTGAAGCGCGGTCAATGTTTGTGGAATTTGAAGTCTTGCCACTAAAGCTTTAGATTCGTCTCAGCTTGTGCCGTATTCCGGCCAAGCTGAAGCTTACGAGCTGGGCCAGGCTCCTCGTAAACCCGACGATCGCAACAGCTCACGCCTTGAAGAGCTGACTGAAGCGCCATCAATGTCTGAGGACTACGAGAATCTCGTCACTCACTTGTCTCAGTTGGTATCGTACGAAGGCCAGACGGTGACGAGAGAGCAAGGCAAAACGACCTATGAGGCTCAAGGCCTTTTAAGACAAGCTGAACCTCGACTGAGACTTTTGGCTCTACCTCCTTCGCGAAGCGCACAATCGGCAAGCCAAGCTGAGGACGGGGTTTATCTGTCCGCCCCTGCCCAGACTCAGACTAACCACTTGAGTCTGAGCCACGCTCAGCCTCAGACTCAAGCTATTATCTCAAGTCTGAGCCCTCGTATTGACTTACCGTTGGGGGATGCAAGCTCACAAGAAGACGTGGTCATGGACCTGAACCTTCCCTTTGGCCTGGTGCCTGTATTCGCTGGTCAGGCTCCATTATCTTCCACTCGTGAAACTCACCGTCATATGGGAATACTCTGCTCCTCCCAATGAATCTCAGCTTGCCGTGAGCCAATCTGAGATTACCGATCCGTTTGACGAGTGGCTTCCTTTTGGACTCTGTGTGGAATATCCTCGGCTACCCGAAAATGGTTCGGACTCCCCTATGGAGGACGAAACGATGGGAACGGAAACGCACACGAGTCTCGTCACGCCTCACCTATTGCCTTCTGTTCTGACGTCGAACCCAAATTTAGATGACTCGATGGGCTATGAGGAACCTAGGCCACTGCAAGATCTGCACCTGGAACCGACACAGCTTGTCTCTGCGAATGCCAATTCTGAAATGAACCCTATGGCTACATTGGAATTCTCCACGAAACCTCACTCGGCCAATAGCCGCCTATTTCGGATCTTTCCTTGATCTCCGCCCAGTTCCAGCCGTTACTCGAAATGTCTGGAGCACATCAAGATGCCTTAAACTCTCTTGAGTCTCGACTCTTGATGGGCAACCATCAACAAGCCTTACTACATGCTAATCTCGAGCGAGACTTCTGGTTTGGTGGCTAGTCAGACACAGGATACCGGGCGCACGATCCTTCTCGAACAAGATCTGAGTCTCATCCGTAGCGATCTTGAAACGCGACATCCACTCTACAGTGGGTGGTCGAATCCAACGATAATAACGGACGAGCCGTTACTACTGTCTGCCGCACGCTTCAAGAGGCCATTTTCAATTTGCAAAGCTCCTTGCGAGATCAAGTCTCGACGTCAGCCCAACTTCGTCTCAACGTACAGCAAACTCTCGGACTCTATGCGTCTGGCTTCGGCCAACTCATGTCCGTCGTCGTCGACCTTTCCAAGGCCTTACACGATCTCAAGTCGACACTCGAGTCTCACTCTCACGAGACCCAAGCCAAGCTAGCCGAACTCTCCAAGCCAGACTTTCGTACAAGTCTGTCTCTCAAGCCTCAGCTCAGCCTGACCTCGACGACAAAGCGCCAACTCAAGCTGGACGAGTCTATGGGCGACTGGTACCGCAAGACCCGGCCAAGCTCGGCTGCTACGATGTCCAGCTCGTCTACCTCATCCTGGGATGACCGTTCGCCTGGGCTATCTCCTCGTCGCGAGCGTCGTCGATCCTCTGTGGAATTTGAGGACCAATCGACCCAAGCCACACTTACCAAGTTTCTCGAAGCTCTAGAACAAGCCAAGCAGCAACAAGATTTTGTGGCTCAATCTATCAAGTCCAGACCACCTTGATGAACGCTATCAACAAGGCCCAATCCAGCCGCAGTAGAAAGAGCAATGACGTCACTAAAAAGTTCCTTGAAGCAACAATGGATCCGTGCCTTGATGTGTGTACCAATAAGATGTCGTTCCTTTAATATCGTTCGCTCCATTATGAAATGGCAGCTCTTTCATTGAGTCCATGAACTGCTCTTCAAGCAATTATACTTGATTTTGTATGCAATACTACACAAAACTACGCCAAATTCTGCCCTCAAGCACTACTCCTAGACTTCTTCTCTTTGTATTCAGTAGTACACAAACGCTACTGCGAATACTACTACCCTAAAATGACCTCTCTTTATATACACCCAGCATAAAGACTTCATCATCCGTCCTGGCGCAGGTGCTCTACTGCGTCAAAACTAGTCGTTGCCATTGTTAGTTTGAGGCTTCCACTTGGATTTAGCAATAAATCTTGATGTCTCTGCACCCGGACTATGCAAGTTCACAGTGTGTTGGGAACGTGCCCAGCTCTCGTGTCAACCAATGTTCAGTTTGTTCAAACAGACTGTTTTCAAACTGCACAAGGACACCATGTACTTTGTAACAGAATCTAGTGTGATTTCTCCCGCGGTTATTGTTTAAGAACTTACAAAATATGTGTAAGAAACATTTCAACAGAAATGGGGATCTCCGAAGTCGAATGTTGGGGTGTAGTCTGGGCCACGCGCAAGTTTCGACCCTACATCGACAGAAGACACTTCGAATTCTTCACGGATCAAGAAGCTCTGACCTGGTTGTTCAATACGGAAACACGCTCAGCCAACCACAAACTCTCAAGATGAGCGATGGAAATCCAAGGCCTGTACTACACAGTCATCCATAGAGCCGGCGAACTCAATAGCGCCGCCGATGGACCTCAAGACTGGCTGTCTGCCCTATCCAAACTCGAAGTGTGCATTTGCAAAGCTCAGGCTTAGCTCGATGAAACTCAGACGCACTACCAGCCTGTGTCGCCGAACACTTACCAGCCCGAGCCTCTCACTTCCCGTCAAACTCATCTCAGCTTGAGCCTCCTTTCTGGTCAAACTGCTCTCAGCCTGAGCCACCAATTCATCGTCCAACAAGGAATCGTTGCAAATACATCTCTATCAAGTCTCCACTCAAGAACCCCACGCTGAGCCTAGTCCCAGTCATTCCCTACACGCTTGTCCCGGAAGTCCTTGAGCTCAGCCACTCTACAGTTTTGCGGGCCATCTTGGCTTCATGAAGACCTGAGAAAAGATCCGTCGAACTTCGTACTGGCTGAACTGGCAAAACGATTGCAAGGAATTCGTCCTTAAATGCCTGCACTACAACCGCGCCAAAGGCGGCCTCCAAGCTAAGCTCGACACGTAGTCCCCCGTTGGGAAATCGCAACCTCCTTGACGCCGCCCCCCAACGGTGCTAACTCTCATTGGCCGATTTTACGCCTCGAGGTCTCTCATTGGCCAAAATTCAAACGCAGAATCCTGGTCAGGTTCTCTCCCCTCTGTCAGTGTGATCTTTTACACTAACTACCGTCGGACTCTCCCAACGTCCGCAACCCTTCAAGATCCGATCCCTCGGCCTCACCCGTCATGGGACTCATTCGACGTGACGGTTAAATTTTGACCGGGGGGGTGGTGACTGTGATGGTCTCGGCCTTTGACCTGAGCTATTTTGACCTCTCACAGCTTTTATATCCTTCTCTAGGACTCTCTCAAAGTCCATATTGCACCGGCCCAACCAAGTCTCGCCAATGGACCTCGTCCTCTCGTCCTCGGCCGCCTTCTTGCATAGAACGATAGGATGCTTAGGTCTGCATGTTCTCTCACTTCTAAATCTACCTAACATCGAGTGTGTTGCCCAAGTCTTTTGTTTGTCCTCTTCTTGGCCAAGCCGAGAATACACGTCCCTTGAAGTCTGAACGTCCAGACCTTCGATTATTTTGTGCATCGAAGTCCCCAAGACCGTCACATGTTTCCTGTATTAGAACTCGGCCCCAAAATGCCCCTTCTATTCCGGAACATGGGCTCACTACTCTGGAGTCGACATGCATTCAAGGTAAAGGGAGTACAGCTGTACACATGCAAATAACCAAAGATTATTTATTCTTGTCGTTTTGGTACCGCCAAGATGTTGCACGGGAGAGCATGAAGAAGGACAATCCCTTGGCGGGAGAGGATGCACTCACGTGCGGAGTCGAGTGTGTTTGGTGTAAGGTTCCAGTCATTCGTACTGTTGAAATGGACCGATGTTGGATGTCCACGACGTCACCGTCTACCGACCAAACTATCAACTCTCCATTTGATGAGCTTGGTTTGGCCTTCATGCGTCGTAAACAACCTGCGGTTAGGGTCGTACAATTCAGCGAAGACAGTGACTTGTAGATAAATTTGCCGGAGCCTTGACCTTGTCACCCTTCTGTCCTCTCTTTTGGACAGGATGCGCATTGGCGATCACGCTGAGAATGATGAGGTCAGGTCGCCCAAAGCGCTCAAAATTGCGACGGGGATGTGGACGCAGAGAATGCTTGTCCACATCACGCACACACAATCGCTTCTCTTGCAATATTCCTCGTACTTCTCTTGGCGACGACGAGAGGTACATATTATTAGACTCCTCGAGTCCAATCAATTGGACGTTTGTTTATTTTGTACGTTACAAATTTTGCGTCATTTATAGGTTTTCTGGAAGAACCATCAGCACGTTGGATTCACTCCGCTGCCGGTGGATGCACATCAAAATGCTCCTCGTCGTCGTGCATCACTGCCATGTCCTTGACATTCCAGAGGCGTGACTCATCCGTCGCCATTCGCGCCTTAAAATTAGACCCCGACATTCCCCCTTGTTGTCTTGCCACAGAAGCAGGTCGAGTTGCCCCGCCGCACACTTGATGTTATTGGAGGACCCAATACCTTTACAGTGTCAGTGTTAGTGTGCGTGAAATCCATTTTTATCTAGTTGGCTCTAACTAAATGACATTTTTCGACTAACTAACTAGCGTTAACGTGACAAAACGCACACTAATCTAATAATTTGAACGGAATCGTGCGATTTGTGCCTCAGGCACAATTTTTTGTTTCGACTTGAACCCCTGGAGTCGTGGCACAAATATTCCGGACAATCATGTTACTGATAGTCCACCGAAATATTGTACCCTGAAACACTCATTCGGATATATCAGTCAACAACAGCGTCTCGCGTCGATTACCACGGCATGGGGCACTCGAAGCGCGACGCTTACGATATCCGCCAACATGGCGGACGCTATGTCAAGCGCTATGAGTGTATTGCTTTAACAGGCAGTTTGTCGTACGAGTTTCTCGTACGAGTGTGATCATATTGGAATTATTGACTACATTGGCGGCAACTATACATACCAAAACAATCATTGCAAATGGCCACAGGATCTCGCACAGATTATCATGTGGCTTGGGTAATTTCTGTGGTTGTACAGCAAGTGCACTCGCGATTTTGCATGTCGACGACGTTCGGATGATTAGAAGATGTCCGTAATGATTCGAAGATAGTAGAAAGCCCAAAATACACGAGTGTGTGAGAGCAAGGTTGCGTTTCATGGTTATACGGTTTAGGCGGACGCCATATGTGAACCAGCATAAAATATCATTTATAAGAGTATTCGATATAAACTATGACGGTCTAAGCCCTGGTTTCGTGAAAATGGTAGTATGGTTCAATGGCATGAACGAAACAAAATGCTAATCCTCTCCACCATATGCAGGTGCCCAATGAATGCGGGTTTATTGGCATAGACTGTAGAATCCCACAAAAGTAAGCTTGTAGCACTGACTAAACGCACTAAAACGCGCGTTAACGCATGCCGTGGTTAGTTAGTTCGTGTCGTTAGTTGACTAACTAAAACTCATTTTATCGACCGGAGACACACTAACTATTGGGGTACTTCCCCTTGATCTTGGTTTTGAGGTCGCTGCAGCATCCATAGTGGGATGTCGTCCCCGACAATGACACAAACAATTTGAGCATTTTCGGTGGATTTGACCAAGTGTGCGATGACTGATTGGTCCGTTTTCTCGACAAAAGGAATCGAGTCTGAAATTCTAAACTTTGAAAAACAGAGCAGAAGAGTTTCTATTTAGACTTCGTATCCTAATCTTCAATTTTGTATCGATAAAAATTGTACTTCGTATTAATAGTACTAGCGTTTTGTCTTTTCCACAGATTTCAATCGACAGGGTGTTGATTTCAAACTGAAAAAGCTTAGACATTTTCCATCCCTCCCATTGGACAGAATATTTTCAACCTCTGATTTGATTGGTTAGGCGATTGGGAAATCGATGCGGCAAGCCGATTCGATTGGGAGTTTGACTCCAATTTCATCGAATTGAGTCAAATGTGCGCGAAATAGCTCCCATGTTTCATATTAGCTCATATTGACCGATTTGGTTGGTGAGTTATTCTGTTAACTACGGTACTCAGATTTCAAGATTGTCAACGTGTGCTTGCCACGACTCAACTCGGAAGTGATATGCAGCACGGGATGCGCAGTCACGTGACTTACTTTACCTTTCTTTGTAGTGTAATATATGCATTTTGAATGTATTCATGCCGTTTTTATATCAGTTTAGCTGGTTCCATGTCGGTCACGCGACGCACTGTGCACAACCGCACTCGCGACCGCCTGTTGGTCACCCCTGTTACACATACTCGAGCACCACCCTTCAACCCACGCGACATTGCCATTGAGCAATTCATTGGAAACGTCCAACATGAAGGTTTTGGCCCCCCCACGAGTGTTCCTCGTACCCGTCCTTGCCGCGGCGGCGATCCAATCGGCCTCGCTCGATGACCAAGCCGATGCGATCATTGCCGAGATGAGCGTGGATCAACTCTTGGGCCAAATGACGCAAATCAACATGGCCTCCATCAGCACGCTCCAAGATGGCAACACGCCCGTCTTGGTCGACGACAACATCCGTGACTTTGCCAGCCAGCACGTTGGCTCGTACTTCAACACGCCGTTCCCGTGGTTCCTCGACGACGACCACTTTTGCTGGAACGTGACCGAGTGGCGCGCGGCGCAGGAGCACATCCAGGACATCCATGTCCAAGTCGATGGCGCGCCTGTGATCTACGCGCTCGACGCAAACCATGGCGCCACGTACGTCCGCGGCGCGGTCCTTTTTCCACACCACTTTAACGTCGCCGCGACCTTTGACCCGACCATGTCGCAGCGCGTGGGCGAATTCACGGGCCGCGACAACCGCGCCGCGGGCGTCCACTGGGTCTTTGGCCCGTGTTTGGACATTGCCCGTCACAAGAACTGGCCACGCGTGTACGAAACGTTTGGCGAAGACCCGGTCATGGTCACTGCGTTGGGCGAAAAGATGGTCACGGGCATGCAGAGCCAGGGGGTCGCCGCGACGTTCAAGCATTTTATCGGGTACTCGTCGAGCGCCGGCGGCCAAGATCGGGGGCCCGTGACCCTTTCGACCCACGAGATCCTCAACCTCTTTGCGCCGTCCTTCAAGGCCGCCATCGACGCCGGTGTCCTCAGCGGCATGGACTCGTTTCCGCGCGTAAATGGCATCCCCATGGCTGCCAATGCCAAGATGTCGTACGACCTCCTCCGCCATGACCTTGGTTTCGACGGTGTTCTCTCGAGCGACTTTGAAGAAATCTACACACTCGACTACCTCCACCACTATGCGACGGACCGCAAGGACGCCGTCGCCAAAGCCATGGAGTCGTCCACCATCGACATGAGCATGGTACCGGCTGACACGAGCTTCATCACGTACATGCAAGAATTGATGGCCGAAGGCAAAGTATCGTTGGATCGGGTCAAACAGTCCGCCAAACGCATGGTCAAGATGAAGCTGGCGCTGGATCTCTACAAGAACCCTGTGCCAGGCGCAGACGTGATGGACCAAGTCGGTGACCAAGCCAGCCGCAGCACGGCTTGGGACGTCGCCAAGGAGTCGCTCGTACTTGTCAAAAACGACAACAATGTGTTGCCGCTCGATGCGTCCAAGTCTGTTTTCTTCACGGGTCCTGCTGTCGACAACATTGGGCTTCTCTGTGGTGGCTGGTCACTCACGTGGCAAGGCCAGATCAGCAACTCTGTGTTTTCCAATGCGGGTCGAACAATCTACGGCGCCACGAGCGAGTACATCCAAGGCAACACAGAGTACTACCAAGGTGTTGACATTGACGGCAATGTGGACGATTTGGATGTCGCCAAAGCAAAAGCACGCAACGCTGCGTACACGGTCGTGGCCATTGGCGAAAAACCATATGCCGAGTTTGAAGGCAACATTGATGACGCCAACCTGCCCCAAGGCGTGTACGATTATGTCAACGCGCTCGCGACCACGGGCACCAAAATCATTTTGGTGTTGGTCGAAGGTCGTCCGCGGCAGTTGAATGGCCTCGCCGACAAGGCCGCCGCCGTCGTCTTTGCTGGGTTGCCTGGTGCGTTTGGTGGCGAAGCCATCGCTGAAGCCCTCGTCGGCCGCGAAAACTTTAGCGGCAAGATGGTCATCACGTACCCCCGCACGAAAGACGATTTGAACTTGGCCACGGCCTATTACAATCGCCGCGGCAACAAATGCGTCGTTAGTGGCAAAGAATCCAATTGCCCCGTCGAGTGGCACTTTGGCCACGGGTTGAGCTACACGAGTTTTGCCTACTCAAACCTCAAGCTGAGCACGACGGTGCTGTCGCCAACGGCCAACAAGGTCACGATCACCGTCACGGTGAAAAACACGGGCAAAATCACGGGCAAGGAAAGCGTGTTGCTCTTTGTGACGGCGCCGACGCAAACCGAGACGAAATTGCTCAAGAAATTTACCAAGGTCGAACTCACGCCCGGCCAAGCGACGGACGTGAGCTTTGACTTGACGTCAGAGGTGTTTGGTCGCTTTGTCAACGAAATCGGCGAGGGACTGCGCAAGGAAGCGGCGGCGGGGACGTACACGGTGGCCATCAAATACGACACGGACTGCGTCAAGGACCCCAAGAATGCTCTTTGTGCCTCGTTTACATGGTCTACCAATCAGACACCGCCACCCGTGACGACAGCAACGCCCAAGACGACGCCCTCGCCTCCACCCGTGACGCCCAAACCCAGTGCATTTGCCCAGTTTAAAGCCTCGGCGTTCAACATAGCATTGACCACGGGTGCCAACGACGTCGTGACATTTGCCACGGCCAGTGACGCCTCGACACAGCGCTGGTCGCTCCAGTCGAATGGCTTGCTCGCCAACAAAGCCAATGGCCGCTGTTTGGACGCGTATGAAGGACGCAACGACGGACATGTTCATTCGTGGGATTGCAGTGCCAGCAACGTCAACCAGTTGTGGAAGTTGGACGCCAAGACGCGCCAGCTGCGCCACCAGACCCACACGGGCTTTTGTTTGGACTACGACCCGAGCAGCCCAAGCCACGAAGCCCACTTGTGGGAATGTGTCCCCGCAAGCCACCCCGACTTGAAGAACCAGCAGTTTACGCTTGTCTAGGCCCCCACTGGAAGTGTGCCATGCTTGCGTTACCCAATTTAAAATTGAAGGTGACCTGGTTGCAATTGGTTCCTTTTATTACATGCGTACGTGTGCAAAATTGATTTCGAGAAATAGTCTAAAAGTGGTGTCGTCCATCGCCACCATCTCGGACTAGAATCATCACAAACTAGGCCAGGGCCATACGTGACATCACACCTTTCTACCATCGTGAGGTCTATTGAATTGCTTGAATCCTCCACTCGGATTCTTTCTACATCCACGCGGCCAAGGCGGCAGCAGCACACATTGCGGCAGCGAGCGAGAGGTGAGCATTTGAGCTGGCAGCACTCTTGGTCGTCGTTCCGGGGGTCGCGCCGGGGGCGACGGCGGCTGGGGCAGGCGTCGCTTTCTCACTTCCCGCCGGTGTCCCATTGTTGTTGCTGGCCGCACTTGTCGTTTGGGGGGCGCCCGTGACGGGGTCCTTGAGGGGCTTGCCGGTCGGGGTCGGGTCCGCAACGTTCTTGTTCAAAAAGTCGATCGAGTCCATGAGCGCCCAGTTGGTCGACGTCGGGCTCGCGCCGTTGGGCGAGTCGGTCGCCGTTTGGCCCCACGTCCACGCAAGCTTTTCGGGCGTGGCCTTGAGGTAGCCGTAGCCATACTGATTGATATTTTTCCGGACTTTGAAGACCGGGTCCATGCTCACAAGCGCGATGGGGCGGATGAATTCGTTGTTGCCGGCGGCGCCCGTGATAATGAACGGCGGGAGCGTGTACTTGCCGACGGCGGCCGCGTCGACGCTATAGTACGCATGTTCGTGGCCAAAAAACATCAAGTCAACTTTGTAGAGGTCGAGGAGCGGAAGGACCTGCGCGGCAAATTGGTTGCCGGGCTTGGTCACCGATGTTGGGATTTTCGATGGCGGGCGGTGGCCACACAAGACCACGTACGGCGTGGCCTTGCGCTTGACGTGGCTCAAGTCGTACTCGAGCCAGTTCTTTTGATCGTCTTGCATTTTCGCGCGCGCTGCCTCGGACGGAGACCACGTGCCGTCGGCTCCGGGGGTCAAGAACGCTTCGTCGCCGTACACTTCCGTGTCAATCACGACAAAGTGGATCAAGCCTGCGTTGAAGCTGTAGAATCGATTTGACGCCGAGCCACTGGCCGCGCCAGCGCCGTTGATTTGGCCGGCAAACCGCGCGAGGTAGTTTTTCATGGCCCCCATGGCCGCGTATTGCATTTCGTGCTACACAACCCGATGACACATCAGATCAGACAACGACTGGCCACGAGTCGACGACGTACATTGCCAATTGTCGTGTGCATGGGTACGACCGACGTGATCGACTCCAACTGCTCCATGTACACGTTGCCGTTTGCGTCCACGAGCTCGTACCCCAAATCACCAATGTTGAGAATCCCCTGGAACGCATTCGCCGTGAGGCCTTGCTTGAGCGCCGGCAGTGAAATGCCCGATGCTTTCTTGAGCGCGATGCTGCCCATGTCCCCAAAGATGGCCCATGTCATCGAAGTCGGCGACACGGCGGCAAACGACTGCGCGGTCGGGCCGGCCGTGGCCGCGAGGTCGTAATAAACCGTGCCGTTCACGCCCGAGAGCCGCGCGTTCCAGCACTGGACCGACAGATCTGCCGTCACAACGACGTTGCCGGCGGAGGCACCGACCGCCTTGTTGGAGAGGCTGGTCTTGGCCGCGCCGTAGTAGACGGTCGATGATGTTTGGTCGATGGACGTGACCCAGTCGAGCATGTAGTCGCCAGAGCCGTCGCCGACGAGACTGAGATGGAACTGCGGCGTCGACGGACCCGCGGCGGCGGCAATGAGGTGGGCAAGCGCGGTGACGGCAATCGCGACACGGAAGAAGGTGGCGCGCATGAAGATGGAAGTAGACGAACGCCGAGACTCGACGCTGAATTGAGAAATGTTGGGAAATGCAGTGAAACAAACGCACGTGTGCGTTAAATATCCACGGCAATGAACGTGTCACGTGAAACGACAGATTTATACGTTTAATGCACCGGATTAGATGTTTTGTATGGCTTTTACGGACGTTTTATCCATCCAGACCACGTTTAATACTTATCTCTTGCCACCAATGTGCAGAAACACACACGGGTGTGGGTGTGTGCGTTAACTGGGATTACTGCTTTTATCGCGCCGTTGAGTTTTCCTCGATGACACAAGGACGAGACTGCACCACTTACTTGGAGTACAAAGGCCAACTTCGGGGTACGACAAGGTTATTGCGTTCATTTCGTCCAGTTGTCGATGTAAAATCGAGACAAGATGAATACGGGAAAAAGAATGCCACGAACCGGGATCGAACCAGTGACCTTCAGATCTTCAGTCTGACGCTCTCCCAACTGAGCTATCGCGGCACTTCTGGACAATATTAGTGTTAGATTAATTAGTCTAATATATATCCCCCTTTGACACTGAGCTATCGCGGCATTATAACACTTACGATATTTTAAAAACATAACAATTAAAATAAGTGAATCTCGAATGCGATGCAGCAATGTGGCTGCTGTGCGACAAAAACCAAATAGAATTGCCTCAGTACAAAGCTGATCGCAATGTCGTTCTGTTATGCCCCGGATGGATTGTCACGAATGATCGTGCTTGAAAATGGCATTGGCTACGAACGCACGCACTTGACGTGAGGTCTCAAAATGCACAGTCGCCATTGTCGAAGTTGCACTCGGTCGAGTTGCACGAGAGGTCGCACAGGGCATCGCCCCAGTGGGCACGACTACACGAAGTGGAACAATCTTGCTGGCACGCAACGCCAACGATGGTGTCGTTGCAGTAGGGTGTCGAGGCCACATCAATGGCCAAACCAAGTTTAAGCGCCCAATTCTCGGGGATGATCGTGATGGGGTTGTGGTTGAGGTAGAGATGGAGGCTGGGTTTGGCTGTGACAAGGTCCATGGGAAACGTTGTGATCTGATTCGACTCCAAGTAGATCCAATTCAACTGGGGCAACGCAGCCAGCCCTGGCTCGATCATTGAAATGTTGTTGGCATCCAGGGCCAGCACTTGAAGGTTTGACATTTCGACGACGTGGGGCATCTCACTCAATTGGGTCGCACTCAGTCGGAGCGAATGCAAGTGGCTCCACTGCACGAACACGTGGGGGGGAATATTTCCGAGTGGGGCGCCCACAATCGAAAGGGCCACGAGGTTTGGCCCAGGATTGCGCAGGACCAGGGGAACGTGGTTGAGCTGGCTGTATCGGATGTCTGCGACATTGAGGGACTCGGGCAGCATGGATGATGGCATGTTCCACTCGGTCATGGCTGAAAATTCAATCCGGATGCCGTACAGCGCTTGGTATGGGGCCAAGGTGTGGTTGTGGAGGCCACGGGAAAGGTTGCATCGCAGAAGGTGCAGCAAGAGGAGATTTGGGCCGAGTGGATTCGCGGCTAGCCGAGCCTCAATGTCAATGTCGCTGTCGGTGCATGTCCATCGAAAGTAGATGCAATTGCATGCGTGGGTAAACCACGGGGCCGAGTCATAGATGCATCCGGGCGGACACGGCTCGCGGTAAAACTCGGCCAGGATGGCGACAACCAACACTGCGAGACCCCACACGACGCTGACCACGACGGACGCTTTGAGCAGTTTGCTGTGGTCTTGGTGGAGCGTAAACGTTTGCTTGGTCGTCGCGACCATCGAGTGCATCGAACGAAGGATGGCCGATCCTTCGAGCGATCGTCTCGTCCTGCGTTTGATGGATTCAATCGAGAGGGGCTGGAGGCTAGGAAAGAACGAGCTGGTGCTCGAGACGCTGCGGCGGGACGTGGGTTTCCATTTTACTTTGCGCACCCGTTTCTCAACTTTGCGCAGCGTGACGTACGTCAAGAGACTCGGGGCCGCGACGAGGAGCGGCTGGAGTGGCGTCCAGAAAAACAACGTCCGGGTCGCTGCGAGTTGGTGGGCGAGCCAGTCCAAGTCATTGGCAGAGTGCTTGGTCATGGCCAGCGGCAGGATAAATTGAAAGAGGGGGATGCCAGCCGAGAGGAGAAACGAGAGACACGAGTCCAAGAAACTCGTGAGTGTCTTCTTGAGCCCCGACTCGCGCAAGAGGAGGACCCACGTCATGACAAGTGCATTCGACACGAGTACCATCGCGTACGCAAATGCGATGTGGCGCTGGGCGAGGTGGCGCGCCATCTGCGCAGCAATCCAGGTCTCGGACATGAGTTCGAGGAGGTGCGCGAGTGCCATGTAGACATTGGCGGGGAGGGGGCGACGGTGGGTCACAGCGACAAGGTTCCGCAGACTGGGACTCGTGCGGCTTTGGTGGGATGGCACTGGGCGGGGGTAGAGGCGGCGGCGACGGCGACGAGCGGCGAGGAGGCGGCTCATGAAGCGACGGCAGTGGAGGAGGGGCGAAATGTGAACCAGCGCGACGACAAAGTAGATGGCGCCAGACGTTTGGGGGCTGTAGACCTGCATGCCCTTGGCTTCAAAGGGCGTGAGATGGACGAGAAGGTAGCCGAGGGATACAAAGTAGAGTGACGAGAGGATGTGGAGCAGGTTGACGGCTGTGAGGATGATGCGCTTGAAGACGGGGAACGAAACGCCGAGGACGAACCTTGTTGTCATGGCCCGTGGCAACACGCGGTCATCACCTGCGTTCATGGTGAGTGTGGAAGGCTAAAGATAGACATGTATGGTACCGATGATTGTTGAGAGCAGACAGGGTGTCGAATCCGATTCGTTGGACAAATCCACTCGAATCCGATTGCGCTGATGCAATCGATGGCGCGAGGTACCGTTTTGAAGAAGGTCATTTCCTTTACAAAGATATGTTCTTCAAAGTACGACACACCAGCCGAATAATTCTCCTCGATGGTGTCAATCGGCAGTGCCAAGTCGGTTCAACACATTTTGACCTCGTTTATTAGATGCCAGTAGCAGTTAAAAGTTACAGTCTCCATTGTCGTAGTTGCACGCTGACGTGTTGCACGGGAGGTCGCAGAGAAAGTTGCCACGCATGGGGCGACTGCATAAAACAGAACAGTCGGGAGTGCATGCGACACTGCTTTTGCCACTGCAGAAGGGCGTCGACGCAACATCAACGACGGTGCCAAGTTTCGGGACAATACTCTCGGGGATGGTCGAGATGGGGTTGTGGTTGAGGTAGAGCACGATACTTGGTTTAGCCACAACCAAGTCGGTGGGAAAAGTCGAGATTTGATTCGACTCGGCGTAGAGCCAGTAGAGATGGGGCATGTCTTGCAGGCCAGACGGCAACGATGCAATATTGTTGGAGTTGATGGCGAACACTTCGAGGCTCCTCAGGCTGAGGATTTCGGGCGGAATCTCAGTCATGTTGGTCGAGCTAAGCCAAAGTGAGTTGAGATGGCTCCAGTTTGCGAGGATGTCGCGGGGAATATCTCCCAACGGGGCCCCAACGAGAAAAATCGACGCCAAATTCGGACTGGGATTGTGTAGGACTTGAGGCACTTGTCTGAGTTGGCTGTATCGTATTTGAATGACAAAGAGCGAATTTGGCAACGCTGACGACGGGATGTTCCACTCGGTCATTTCAGACAATTCAATTTGAAGACCAAAGAGCATTTGAAACTGGGTCAAAGTAGTCAGGTGCAATCCCGACGGAAAAGCACATTTTCGAATGTGGACAAAGAGGAGACTTGAACCCAATTGACTGGCGTTCAGCCGCGCTTCGACGCTCGCGTCCGGTTCATCGGGGCTACAAGTCCATTGAAAGTAGATGCAATTGCAGGCAGTCGTGAGCCACGGCGCCGAGTCATACACACACCCTGCAGGACAACGGTCACGGTGAAATTCAGCAGCCACCGCGACGACCAAGACCGTCAGGCCCCACAAGATGCTGGTCCCAACGACGACTTGGAGCAATTTGCCGTACTCTTGGTGCCTATTGAACGCTTGTTTGCCAATTTGAACGAGGGACGATATGCTCCTCGTGGCTTCGGTCATCGAGTCGGTTGTTTTGGAGGGTTTTCGAATGCCTGACGTGGCACTGACAACCGACGAAATCGACTTTATGCGGGCCAGCACGGCCAACGATGGATGATGACGCGTCGGGTACGAGATGTGCGACTGGTCGGCCAACTTGCCGACTCGCCGAACGACGCTGCGCAGCGTTAGGTAGTTGAAAAGACTGGGGATGATGACCATGATCGGTTGGACG
Organism: Aphanomyces stellatus; assembly: GCA_009835185.1. NCBI lineage: Eukaryota > Oomycota > Saprolegniomycetes > Saprolegniales > Verrucalvaceae > Aphanomyces > Aphanomyces stellatus. Next base: position 27,022 of record VJMH01000029.1, read on the forward strand.
GGGGTCCAGACGATGAGTGTTCGGATAGACGTGACGGACCGAGCGAGCCAAGCAAAGTCATGGGATTCGTTCCCGGTGCCGTTGATAGTGTAGACGATAAGGGGCAAAAAGAACTGGAAGAGCGGAATGCCTGCCGAGAGGAGGAAGCTCAGGCACGAGTCAAAGAGGCCAAGTAGCGTTTTCTTGAGCTCGGAGCTGCGGAAGAGGAGGATCCATGACGTGATGGTGGCGTTTAAGGCCAGCACGACTGCGTAGAAAAAGGCAACGTCGCGCTGGACAAGATGACTGGCCATCTGCGCGGCGATCCAAGTTTCGGAGATGAGCTCGAGGAGATGACCCAGTGCCATCGAGACGTTGGTAGGTATGGATGCGAGACGATGGCTGACTGTTGTTGACCACGACGAAGACGATGGAAATTGTGTCGGTGTGATTGAATGGCGGGACTGATAAAGCCAACAGATGGACGCGACCCGATGGAGCTGGAGACACGGCACGAGTGGAGAGGCATGTACGAGTGCAACGGCAAAATAGATGAGCGCCGAGGGCTTGGGGGCGTATGCTTGCATTGCCTTGGCATCGAATGGCGAGAGGTTGTACATGAGAAAGCCGCCAATGAAAAAGTAGAGCGACGAGAGAAAGTGCATGAGATGGACAGCAAACAAGACAACCCGGGGCAACGTCGGAAGAAGCCACCGTCGCGCCCATGCTGGCTTCATCCTTCAACAATGGGGGGCACGAATGAGGACGAGCTGTTTCGCCAAGCTAAAGATAGAGCAATTCGGAAGGTGACGATGTAACCAACGCATAAGCATGCGATAGCTGTGTGCGATGACCTTGTCATGTTGTGCGATGTTGACTTGGTGGCACATTGTTGGTCTGTTGGACAACCGAATCAGAACAGGGTCCTGTTCTACATACTGTTATCCCATACCCCAGGAGTCTCACTTTGCATGATGAGTGTTTAGGAGGCGTGTTTGAGTCACAGACTCGCCAGACCCACACATAATCAAACGTATTCAACGTAGTTGTGTTACATAGACACGCCTTAGATAATCACCAGCAATAGTACCATCGACGAGGGCACCAGGGGCCAATCTAAGTGACGTCATATAGTCGAGCTCAATGCGCGTGTTGCATACACGTTTTATTGCGATACCATGACATAAAAGCTGCGCTCGATGAGTTGTGTCACGTGGTGGCGTATTAAAGTATCGTTGTTTCTCGGGTAAGAAAAAGATGCAACGAAGTGGGCAAAATAAATAATTGGCAGTCGCGCTTCCTCAAGTCAGCGGGCCGTGCGTCAAACACAGGGAACTGTCATTGCCCATTTGTACTTGGGGTTGTTAAAAGTTACAGTCTCCATTGTCGTAGTTACACGCCGATGTGTTGCACGGAAGGTCGCAGAGAAAGTTGCCACGCATGGGTCGACTGCATATGTCCGAACAATCGGGGGTACATACAACACCACTTTTGTCATGGCAGAATGGGGTCGACGCAACATCGATGATCGTTCCGAGTTTCGGGACAAGGCTGTCGGGGATGGTTGAGATGGGGTTGTGGTTGAGGTACAGAATGATGCGTGGTTTTGCCACAATCAAGTCGGTGGGAAAGACAGAGATCTGATTCGACTCGGCGTAGAGCCAGTAGAGCTGTGGCATTTGTTGCAAACCTTGCGGCAATGTCTCAATGTTGTTCGAGTTGACGGCTAGAATTTCAAGGTTTTTCATGGCAAGAATTTCGGGGGGGATCTCCGTCATATTGGTCTCGCACAGCCAAAGTGAACTGAGGTGGCTCCAGTTTGCGAGGATGTCACTGGGAATATTCCCGAGGGGTGCCCCTTCGAGGAAGATCGACACCATATTCGGACCGGGATTGTGTAGGACTTGGGGTACTTGTTTGAGCTGGCTGTATCGAATTTGCATTAAGATGAGCGAATTTGGCAATGCTGACGACGGGATGTTCCATTCGAGCATTTCAGACAATTCAATTTGAAGTCCAAAGAGCATTTGGAACTGGGTCAATGTGGTCGGGTGGAATCCCGACGGAAAAGCACATTTTCGAATGTGAAGGAAAAGGAGACTTGGACCCAATTGACTGGCGTTCAGCCGCGCTTCGACGCTAGCGTCCGTGTCGTCGAGGCTACAAGTCCATCGAAAGTAGATGCAATTGCAGGCAGTCGTGAGCCACGGCGCCGAGTCGTAGACACACCCAACGGGGCAGCTCTCGCGGTAGAATTCCGCAGCCACCGCGACGACCAAGATCGTCAGGCCCCACACAGTACTGATTCCAACCACAACTTGGAGCCACTTGCCATACTCTTGGTGCGTGTTGAACGCTTGTTTGCCAATTTTGACGAGGGACGAAAACCGCCTTGAACCCTCGCCCATGGATTCGGTTTCTTTCGAAGGTTTCCGAGCGATAGACGGGACCTCATCTGCCAAGGCCACTCGCTTGAGCATGCGGACCAGCGTGGCTTCTGACGCAAGGGTCGTCGACGACTGATCGGTCAGCTTGTGGACGCGTCGCACCACGCTGCGCAGAGTAAGGTAGTTGAAAAGGCTGGGGATGACGACCATGCACGGTTGGATGGGTGTCCACACGATGAGCGTTCGAATCGACGTGACGGACCGAGCGAGCCACGCATAATCATGGGATTCATTCCCAGTGCCGCCCAAGACGTAGACGACAAGGGGCAGCATAAATTGGAAGAGCGGGATGCCAGCCGAGAGAAGGAAAGACAGGAACGAGTCAAAGAGGCTGAGCAGCATTTTCTTGAAGTCAGAGCTGCGAAAGAGGAGAATCCATGACGTGACGGTCGCGTTCGAGGCCAGCACGACCGCGTAAAAGAAGGCAACGTCACGCTGGACAAGGTGACGCGCCATCTGCGCGGCGATCCAAGTTTCGGAGATGAGCTCAAGGAGGTGGCCAAGCGCCATCGAGACATTGGTAGGCATGGTTGCGAGGCGACGCGCAAACGTCGACCAAGCCGGTGACGACGCCGGTATCATGGGTGTGACTGCGTGCCGGGATCGAAACAGCCGCTCGATGGTCACGAGTCGGTGAAGCTGCAGACACGGCACGAGCGGGGAAGCATGTACGAGCGCGAGCACGAGAAAGAGGAACGCCGATGGCTTGGGGGCATACGCTTGCATTGACTTGGCATCGAATGGCGTGAGGTTGTACATGAGGTAGCCGACGCAGAAAAAGTAGAGCGACGAGAGAAAGTGCATGAGATGGACGGCAAACAAGACGACGCGAGGCAGTGTCGGGCGGAGCCACCGACGAACCCACGTTGGCTTCATTGTGCAACCTGACATCACGGACGAGGAAATGGCTGTTTCGCAATGCTAAAGATAGAATAGATCTATGTGACGGGCCACAAGGCACAAGGGGGGATATATAGCACGCAACGTCACTCGGGATGCAGAGAGGCGCGCAGATGTTTGACGTTGTGTTATGCACATGGGAACGCATGTCGTTTGGGTCGACCAATGCACACATCATGACGTTATCTACCCACGGGGCTCTATGCATGAAATACAACACAACTCGTTCTGTCGACGCGGCCGTGTCACAGACCCGACTGTGACCGTTGCGATATGGACATGCGACGCCCCCGTGGCTCGACTCCCCTGGGATCTTTGCGACGGTCCATTCGAACGAGAGAACAGTGATGCAAGCCATTGTTGCTGACTCGGTCATTTCGCTTATTCTCGCTCGTTGACACCGCGTGGTTGTCGTACCTTGTCCTCCGTGTTTGTGTCGAATAGCTGAATCAGTCGATGCATCACATAATCCTTGTTTGCCTCAATCGAATGCCGCCATCAATTCATGTGCATGTGCCCCTGAAAGAAATGTGCCTCAGCCGTCACAAACTTTGATCAAAGCTCTATCGACGCACATTTACATGGCGGCCTCTCGATAGTCCTCCACGGGCGCTACTCGGATGAGTCTACCGATGCGACGCCATTGTTAAAAGTTACAGTCGCCGTTGTCGTATTTACACGCCGATGAGTTGCACGCGAGGTCGCATAGCAAATTACCGCGCATGGGCCGACTGCATATCGCGGAACAGTCGATCGTGCACGCGACACCGCTTTTGCCGTGGCAAAAAGGGGTCGATGCCACGTCGACAGCGTTTCCGAGTCGAGGCACGACACTGTCGGGGACGGTTGAGATGGGGTTGTGGTTGAGGTACAGTACGAGCCATGGCTTGGCTTCAACCAAGTCGGTGGGAAAGACGGAAATCTGATTCGACTCGGCGTAGAGCCAGTAGAGTTGAGGCATTTGTTGGAGACTTCGCGGCAATTCAGAAAGGCTGTTGGAATCCACAGCCAAAATTTCGAGATCTTGCATCTGCAACACTTCAGGGGCAAGCTCAGTCATGTTGGTCGCGGAGAGCCAGAGCGAGTTGAGGTGGCTCCAGTTTGCGAGGATTTCGCGGGGAATGTTGCCCAGTGGCGCCCCCACGAGGAAAATGGACACGAGGTTTGGACCTGGACTGTGGAAAACTTGAGGTACTTGCCCAAGTTGACTGTACCGAATTTGAGCCACGGTGAGGGAGTTGGGCAACGCTGACGATGGGACGTTCCATTCGACCATCTCTGACATTTCAATGTGAAACCCATAGAGTTTTTGAAATTGAACCAATGTCGTGGGCTGAAGCCCCGACGGAAACGCGCACTTTCGAATGTGGAGAAAGAGGAGGTTCGGTCCCAAGTGAGTGGCATTGAGACGCGCTTCGACGCTCGCGTCTGTGTCGGACAGACCACAGGTCCATTGAAAGTAGATGCAATTGCAGGCGGTCGTGAACCACGGCGCCGAGTCGTAGACACACCCGACGGGACAATTCTCGCGGTGGAATTGCGCCGCCAACGCGACGACCAAGATCGTCAGGCCCCAGAGGGTACTTATGCCAACCACAAGTTCAAGTAATTTTCCATGTTCTTGGTGCGTGTTGAACGAAAGTTTGCCAATTTGGACGAGGGAGGTGAGGGATCTCTCGAGCGCTCGCCTCGAAGTGTCCACGGACTCTGTCGTTTTGAATGATGGGCGGGTGGCCAAAGGGACGACGATGGGTGATGACGGACATTTCAACAGTCGGACGAGCGTCGCTTGCGACGGAAGCGCGGGGCGAGCGAGGACGGCAGTCGTTGGCGTGCGTACACGCCGATCCAAGGCCCGCAGCGTAAGGTAGTTGAAGAGACTTGGGATGATGACCATGAATGGCTGGACGGGGCTCCAGATAATGATCGTGCGAGACGACGTCATGGATCTTGCAAGCCACGCGAAATCATGCGCTTCGTTGCCCGTGCCCCCAAATACATAGAGGACGACGGGCAGGATAAATTGGAAGAGCGGGATGCCAGCCGAGAGGAGGAAGCTCAGAAACGTGTCAAATAGCCCCAACAGTGTTTTCTTGAGCTCGGAGCTGCGGAAGAGAAGGATCCACGATGTAAAGATCGCATTCACGACGAGCACGATGGCGTAAACGAAGGCAACGTTGCGCTGAACAAGATGACGCGCATTCTGCGCGGCGATCCAGGTCTCAGAGAGAAGCTCGAGGAGGTGGCCCAGCGCCATCGAGACATTGATGGGGATGGCTGCGAGGCGATTGGCGAAGGTGGATGGCCTGGACGGCCCAGGCCGAATGGGCGTGATGGCGTGTCGTAAGAAATGGATGGACATGAGCCGCCGGGGGTGTAGACATGGTACGAGCGGGGAGGCATGGACAAGCGCGACAGCGAGGAAGAGGAGCGCCGACGGCTTGGGTGCATAGGCTTGCATAGCTTTGGCATCGAACGGTGTGAGGTTGACCATGATGTAGCCGAGACAGAAAAAGTAGAGCGACGAAAGGAAGTGCATGATGTGGATGGCGACGAGGATGACGGTATGGCTGTGCAGCCACGAACGAACACAAGTTGACCCCATGAGACAACCAAGTGGTCGGGTGCCAACGAGCAAAAAGTGGTTACACAAAGCCAAAGATAGAAATTGCAGTCAGTCGACGCGAGGTGCAATCGAGCGTGTTCTTCTATGGAGGCTGGGAGCGCCTATAAACGCAGGCTCTGTGATGCTCGAGTCAGCGTCCCAGTATGAATGAGCGTTTGATTGAAGGAAACACAAATGCCGACAATTGTGCTGCACGTCGTTGGCATTCATAACGAAAATGTTTGGAAACGTTATTCAGAGGAAACGACGTCGAGTGCACGTCGCCAACCCCATGACTCACATAGCATTTTGTATCAGAAGTGAACAAAGCACACAGGCGCAACATAGATTGTGCAATTGTATGACGTGGCGTTTTTGGTTATGTGGAAGCGAAATAACACAGCCCATTGACAGCTAAATTTAGACTCATCGCCAATGATTGGTGGATGCGAGAGGCCATAGACGCGCACATTAACTTGGCGGTATTAGGGTTACAAGTGAACACAAACAAGTTACTCGAACATCCAGTACCAGGTATATGTGGAGTAGCCTGACGATGCATATTGCCAATGGTGGTTATTTACGGCGAAGGACAAAGGACAACGGACTAGTGAGGAATTTCGTTTTCCATCACTATTGTGCTCGAGAATTCCCCCAGACGAGCAACATTCTCACCATATCAAGGTATGTCGTAATCACTTTCTTGAGCTCGGGGTTTGTTTGTGAATAATGCCGTCCAACGGTTCATGACACTATCCCAGTGTATACATCCTAACATATCCTAAAGCAATGCTACCCAAGACGAGAATCAGGTTACACCTGGTGGAAGATATCGAAATTTCACCTCGTTTTCACGACCACGTCGTCGATGTATTCGTTTGCCCCCACTGACACGGCAAACACCTGGCAAAAAGGAACAAGTAAAAGTACACTCGAGTCACGACGCTATGTCTATCATGTTTTGGCACTCGATATGTACAAGTAGCAAATAACTCAAAAGTTACAGTCTCCATTGTCGTAGTTACACGCCGATGTGTTGCACGGGAGGTCGCAGAGAAAGTTGCCTCGCATGGGTCGACTACATATGTCCGAACAATCGGGGCTACATACGACACCACTCTGGCTACTGCAGAATGGGGTCGACGCAACATCGATGATCGTGCCGAGTTTCGGGACAAGGCTGTCGGGGATGGTTGAGATGGGGTTGTGGTTGAGGTACAGAACGATGCCTGGTTTTGCCACAACTAAGTCGGTGGGAAAGACAGAGATCTGATTCGACTCGGCGTAGAGCCAGTTCAACTGGGCCATTTGTTGCAGGCCACTCGGTAATGTCGAAATGTTGTTGGAATCCACGGCTAAAAGCTCGAGGTCTTGCATTTGGAGGACTCCGGGTGGGATCTCGGTCATGTTGCTCGAGCTGAGCCAAAGTGAGTTGAGGTGGCTCCAGTTTGCGAGAATGTCGTGGGGAATGTTTCCCAGTGGTGCCCCCACGAGGTATATGGCCACGAGATTCGGACCTGGGTTGTGTAGCACTTGGGGTACTTGCCTCAGTTGGCTATATCGTATTTGGAACACGATGAGCGAGTTGGGCAACGCGGACGAAGGGGCGTTCCATTCGGCCATCTCGGACATTTCAATGTGAAGTCCGTAGAGCCTTTGATATTGAACCAATGTCGTGGGCTGCAGCCCCGACGGAAACGCGCAATTTTGAATATGTAGGAAGAGGAGGTTCGGACCCAATCGACTGGAATTCACGCGTGCTTCCACACTGACATCCGTGTCGTTGGGACCACATGTCCATCGAAAGTAGATGCAATTGCACGCGGTCGTGAGCCAAGGTGCGGAGTCGTAGACACACCCGACGGGACACGCATCGCGGTAGAATTCCGCAGCTATCGCGACGACCAAGATCGCCAGGCCCCACAGGGTACTGATTCCAATCACAATCTGGAGCCACTTGCCATACTCTTGGTGCGAGTTGAACGCTTGTTTGCCAATTTTGACGACGGACGAGAGGGATCCGTCAAACACTGGCCTCGAAGTGTCTGCAGCCACAGCTTTCGTTGGTACTTTCACCACCCAAGGAACTAATTGAACCCGAGTCGAACGAGGGGTAGCATGTTTACGTAGACACCGACTGACGTCGCACAAGGCAATATAATTGAGAAGACTGGGAATCACGACCATGATTGGCTGGATGGGGCTCCACACAATGATCGTGCGTGAGGACGTAACAGATCGGGCGAGCCAGGCGTAGTCATGGGCTTCGTTGCCCGTACCCCCCACGACAAAGAAGACAAAGGGCAGGATAAACTCAAAGAGTGGGATGCCAGCCGCGAGGAGAAACGAAAGAAACGAGTCAAAAAGCCCCAGCAGTGTCGTCTTGAGCTTGGAGCTTCGAAAGAGGAGGATCCATGACGTGAAGATCGCATTCACGACGAGCACGATGACGTAAAAGAAGGCGACGTTGCGCTGGACAAGGTGACGCGCCATTTGCGCGGCGATCCAAGTCTCGGAGAAGAGTTCAACGAGGTGGCCAAGCGCCATCGAGACATTGGTAGGCATGGCTGCGACGCGACGGGCAAACATTGGCCACGACAGTGACGACAGTGACGACGCACGTGTCAGGGGCGTCACGGCGGTGCGTGATTGGTCAAAGAAATGGATGGACGGGAGACGCCGTAGGGGCAAGCAAGGTACGACCGGGGACACGTGCACAAGTGCGACGACAAAGTATAAAAGTGCCGACGACTTGGGTGCATACGCTTGAAAAGCTTTGGCGTCGAACGGGGTGAGGTTGATCATGATGTAACCGAGGCAGAAGAAGTAAAGCGACGAAAACAAGTGCATCAAGTGGACGGCGACGAGGACGAGAGTGGGGCGGTGCAGCCACGAACGGACACGTGGCATCGAAGCACGGCCTCGGTGATGGGAGGATGAGATGCGGTTTCGCGATGCTGAAAATAGCTCTACAAACTACAAATCGACGGAGAATTCGATGTCAACCCGAGCAGCGACGTGAGAGCTGCTCGTCGAGCCAACCATGTCGACGCTCCGTCCCATACAACAGAAGACGACGACCGAATCATGATAGCACGTAGGATGACGATGCGGCCGTCGATCGTTGCGATCGAAATCACATATTCGAAATGTCCACCGTTTTCGTTTTGCAGAGAATAACTCATTTTGCGAAACACAGTGGCGACGAGAAAGACAGACCGATATCCTCGACAGCATTGGAGTTGACCATACCAAGTACGATTTCGTGATAGAGGTGGACTGGGGCCTCAGCACGGACAGTACCTACGCCAGTGCCCCATCGTATGGACTTGCATCCGACATGCAACGTCAGTGTTCACCAAGAGGCTGTGGAGTTTTAACAGCCACTGGTCCATACGGCGAAGGTAATTCGTCATATATTAGTGTGTCACCCAGCAAACCAAGGCAAGTTCTCACAATCGTAAACCCATTGTACGAGGCAGCATGATCAGCCATAGACTTGACAGAAGAGTCAATGTTTGCACGTCCATCGAATGAAATGCTGTATGTCCAAGGGTCGGCCAACATATTGCAGCATGCAAGGACGTGTATATCATGGATGTGGTTCAAGTTGAATCAATGCGTTTCATGTTGGGGATTTTCCACCAAGAAAGTGATGAACAAGACTTTGAACCTTCAGCACTCTTCGAATCACGTGTAATCACGCGTTTCGGTCCTTTCCTGAATACTTTGGACAGTTTTCATCTCTTGAGTTTGAACTCGATCTAGTATCGTTCTTAACATGGAATCTCAACTCTACATGCAATGAACGGACGACTGCCCCTCCTCAAGATCAGTCTCCCTTGCTTTCAGGACGCATCCTTCAGTTCGATTCCAGCGTACCAACATTGGTTGCAGTGCGCATCACGTTGTGCATGTTTTTGGGAGGTGTTTCTGAAGAAATTGGACGATTTCCAAATGGCCATTGACAGTGACCGCGTCTATAGCAAGTCGTTCACCCTTCAATGCGGTGCTCGAAGAGAAATCGGTGATTTTCACAGTGGAAGTACATTCTCGGGGATCGTACGGATGGGGTTGTGGTTGAGGTAAACTTGGAGCCGTTTCGCCTCCACGAAGTTAGTGAGAAACGTCGTGATCTGATTCGACTCCAAGTCACACACAGCTGCCGAGAATTGACCATCCACTGGTCAACAATGTGTTGTCGAACATTGCGTCGCACACAAAGACACGTATTAGAGGGGCCACCAACGTATGATGTTCGATTCATGGTTAGGGGTCGTCGGTGCAATCGCCATTATCAAACGCACACACGGTGGTGTTGCACCCGACGTCGCATAAATAATTGCCCCAGTGCGGCCGGGCGCACGCTGGCGAGCAGTCGGGGGTGCAAGCTGCGGCTGGGGCGGTGGCCCCTGGTGGCATCGAGCAAAAAGGCGTCGATGCTACGTCAACATTTTGCCCGAGCCACGTCACAAGAGAGGGTGGGATGGCAGTGATCGGATTTTGGTTCAAAAACACTTGGAGCGAAGGCTTGGTCTGGACAAGTGTTGTGGGGAAGGTTGAAATGTTGTTTCGATCCAAGTAGAGGGTTGTGAGGTACGGGAGGGTCTCGAGTCCATCGGGAATTGTTGTGAGGTGGTTCCCATCCACGGCCAACGTATCAAGCCATGGCATATGCAGGATGGCGGGGGGAAATGTCGTCATGTTGGTCTCGCTGAGCCAGAGAGAACTCAAGTTGGCCCAGCGTTGAAAAATTGACGGGGGGATGTCCCCCACGGGGGCCCCCACGAGGAAGAGGGCGTTCCAGAGCGGACCAGGTGATTGTAGCACGAGGGGGACGCTTGTGAGGTGGCTGTATCGAATTTCCACGAGCATGAGCGAATCGGGAAGGTCCGTGCCAGCAATGTCCCAGTCTTGCATCCCCGTGAATTCAAGCACGAGGCCATAGATCGATTGATACGGCGCCAAGACAGTGGCAGGGAGGCCGTGTGGAAGGTCGCAGTAGCGCGTGTGCAGCATCACAACATTCGTGCCAAGGGTGTTGGCGTCCAAGGCCGAAATGGCGTCGATCGACGATATTGTCGCACGGCAGTCGACGCGGGCGTAGAGGCAGTTGCACGAGGTGGAAAACCACGGGGCCGAGTCGAGGACGCAGTGGGGCGGACATGGCGTCCGAAAGTACTGCGCCGACACCGACACGGCAAAGACGACGACGCTCCACGTCAAGTCGAGGGCAAAAATGAGGCGAAGGAATCGGCGGTGTTCGTGGTCGATTTGGAGTTGATGGATGCCCGTGACAATTGTGTGCATCCCATCCGAGAAGCGTTGGCTCGAGACGCGTGCGGCCACCGACAGCCGCGACGACCATTTGCGCGTGGTGTTGCTGCGGGGGGCCGCGGGGTGGGAAATGGAGAGCCTTGAGGACCATGCGCTGCTGTACATGACAGTCGAGTGGTGTTGGCCGCCGCCATGGGGGTGGATCGAAAGGGAAGTGGGGCCTGGGCGTCGGTGTCGCCGTCCGCCCGTGAGCCGCGTCGCGACATTTTGGAGCGCAACGTAGTTGAGGCCACTCAAACCGACATTGAGCACGAGTTGATAGGGTTGTGAGATGACGAGGAAATGGGTCGATGACATGGTGCGTGTGAGCCAGGCGAGGTCGTGGGCCGCGTTGCCCGAGTTTTCAAACTTGTAGTGGAGGACCGGAAAGATGAATGCAAAGAGGGGAAAGCCCGACGAGAGAAGGAACGCGAGGAACGATTGGAAGAAGAAGAGCATGGTCTTTTGGAGCCCCGTGTATTTGAGCAGGACCATCCACGACGTCGCGAGGCAATTGACCACGAGAATGAAGGCGTACGCGCCAGCAGCTTGGCGGTCCACGAGGAGACGTGCCATGTCGTATGCAACCCATGTTTGACAGAGGACACGAAACGTGCGGACGACGACCGGGCCAATGTGCGGTGGAATGGACAGCTTGGCGAGGCAGCGGTACCAGAGATGCCGATGGCGGATCCCAAATAAATGCGTCGAGGCGTGGATGTGGGCGGGCAGACTCGGCAGCAGCGGTCGGACAAATGGAGACAAGTGCAAACATGCCACGAGGGTGTAGATGACGCCACACACGCGGGGGTAAAAGAGGCGAAAGCACTGCGTTTCGTACGGCGTAGCAGTCAAGAGGAGCAACGCCAGCACGCCAAAGTTGAGGCTGGAGAGGCCGTGGAAGACAAAGACGAGAACGAGGATGGGCCGCCGCAACGCCACGTACCATTCGAGTTCCGACATGCCCGTGAGCCCCGAGAGGCGTCGTGTGAAGGACGACTCGCTTGTGGGTGCCGGGGCGCCAGGGCACGCTGTGGCATCCGTGGTTGGAGTGCCGCCTGTCGTCGGTGCGACCTTCATCGTAGACGGCGCGAGCGGTGTTCCGTGCCCTGGTCTTAAAATGCCGGCGGCGGTCTCTTGGCGATAAAAATAGGCGAAACGACCGCAACTCAAGACATCCGCTGGAAGGCACACTACGCATTGGAACCTCGTACTTGGGTAGCTGAGTAAAGCTATAGCGTTTACGTACATTTAAGCTGTACTTTGGACTGCCTTGCACGATCAATTGTACCCTTAAGTATTGTATGTTCAAGGAGACGCCATAACCATTCGATGAAGCGTGTCGTCGATCTTCTTACATTGCGGGAGTCATTTCATTCGGATTTGACTGGATTCAAGATGCTGTTGACGGACCAACTCTGGTCACCTCGTGTATATCGGAATTGCTTCAATTGAATTGGCATTCGGTCGTGCTGGCCTAACATGAATGACCATGAACAATCTGAATCCAATAGGAAATCTGGTCCAAGCGCGCACGCCGTCTCGACTCGTGAAAAGGCACAGGGCCGAACTCGGCAAATTGATTTGAGAATTGCCTGGTCATCACATTTTGAATGCCTTCAGCTTGTATGTTGCCGGCAAGCCAAGACTCCAATTGGTAGGAATGCAATTCCAGGCAATGTCTCATGGAAACCCACATTTGACTCCAATATCAAACAAAAGCAGCCACGACACCGGAGGGCGCCTAAAAATAACTTCCTTCGCTTTCGATGGCACCCGCGGAGAAACCTCGCCGCCTCTCGGCCACGTCGCGGTCACGCTCGCATCGGTCGCTGGAGACCCTCGTCGAGCTCGAATGGTTCCGCACCACACGTCGCCCGATCCTCTTTCTCGTCTATCTCTTCCACGGCCTCTCGAGCCTCAACTTTGCCATCATTGCGATCATAATGCTGCGCGCGTCGCCCGTCGAAGCCAAGAGTATCAGCCTCTACCACCAAAACATCTCTGGCGGTGTCTACATTGCCGTGGCCTTCCTCCACGCGACGCCCCTCTTGGCCACGTGCTGCTGCTGCTGTTGTCACCGACCAACTAAGCCCCGAGTCTCAGCACTCGCCAATGGCCCCACGGATTGGATGGCGTCGTTCCCGTTGCCACCGCAGCCCTTTGCGGGACGAGGCACATCGTGGGCCACGTTCCCGCCGCATGCGAGCCTCCTCGCGGGGCGCGTCATTCGCATGATTTGCCAAACATGGGCTGCCTTTGACATGGCGCGGCGCTTCACCGACACCCGCACGTCGTTTGCGTACTCGATGATTGTTGTGTTCAGCTGCCTCCTCACATCCTGGACCTTGTTGCTCAAGTGCACGCCACACCAAGCTGCGCTCCTCAATTTTCTCCAGTCGGTGCTTGCGTTCTTTGTGTCGTCGGGGGTTCCCCTCCTTGCCATCGTCGTTCCGATCGTGACGTATTTTTTTTCGGGCACGGCGCAGAACGAACCCCATGATTACGTCTGGCTCGGCCGCACGGTCTCGTCCACGCGGATCATCGTCGTTACGCAGCCACACCAGCTCGTACTCAACGTAACACTGAGCGCACTCAATTTTGTGGCCCTTCGCCACGTGGCCGCCCAGCTGCAAAGCAATCACCCGTCGTCTGTCGCTCCACAACCACTCGTTTCATCCAACGCACCACAGCCACCCATGGCAACCACGCCGCCCCGATGGGCCTCGGTCCCCGCCGCCCAAGCAACCAGACATGACTCGACCCAAACCCGTGTGCTCAAAACCGTGAACGCTATCCTCACGACGGGGATCCAACAACTCCGCGTCGACCACGAACACAAACGCTTTCTCCGATTCGTCTTTGCCGTGGACTTCATTTGGAGCTTGACGATCTTTGGGCTCTCGACGTCAGCCCATGCCTTCCGCTCACCCTGCCCTGCCCACTGCATCCTCGAATCCGCCCCGTGGTTTACAAACACGTGCAATTGCATCTACGCCCGCGTCGACTGCAACGCCACGAGCCAAGACCCAGCCTCGGCCCTCACGGCTGACCTCTTGGGGCCCAACTTGCTCATTCTGCACACGCGGCAGTGCCATCTCCCACACGGACTCGCGGCGTCAGTGTTTGCCCCGTTTCAATCGCTCTACGCTTTCGACTTGGAGTTTACAGCCATGGAAGACTGGGACATGCCGAGCAGCGACCTCCCAGCGTCCCTCTTGATCGTACAAATTCGATACAGTCAGCTTAAATTCGTTCCCTTGGTGCTGCACAATGCCAGTTCGTCGTGGTCGACTCTCTACTTGACGGGGGCCCCCATTGGGGACATCCCTCCTTGGATCCTCGACAACTGGGCCAACTTGGGCTCGCTCTGGCTCAGCGAAACCAACATGACATTCATCCCGCCCACCATCCTCCACATGCCATATCTCGAAACACTCGCGGTGGATGGCAACAACCTCTCGAGCATTCCCCCCGAACTCGCGTCGCGGCTGTATTTGAGAAACTTGTATTTGGATCGGAACAACATTGCCACGTTTCCGACCGCGCTCGTGCTTGCAAATCCGTCAGTTCGACTCTCGTTGAACCACAACCCGATCCAAGACATCCCATCGTCGGTGTGGCCTCGTTTGGGTCCCCTCGTTGACGTCGCGTCGACCCCCTTTTGCTCCATCTCGACCTCAGCCCATCAGCTTGGGGCCAGCGTCTGTGCTTTGGACTGCGCCACCACGTGCAGCCGATCCCATCGGGGCAATTACCTCTGTGATTTGAGCTGCAACACGACCGAGTGTGGCTATGATGGTGGCGACTGCATTGGCCAAAGCCCATTCCTCGCTCGGTGATTCATCCAACTCTGGTCAAGAAGAAACAGGACGAACGCCTCCATGGCGGTGCGTCCGTTTGAATATGTAACCAAGTACTTGGACCAAAGTACTCCCGAGGGATATACAGCTGTACTGTTTTTGCTTTTCCTTCACGTGGCTCATAAGACCCGGAATTATTTAACGACGTCATGTTGGGAAAAATGAAACAAAAAATGTGGTCATACTGGGGCTCGAACCCAGGACCCTGGCGTTATTAGCACCATACTCTACCGACTGAGCTATACGACCTTAGTGACATACGTACTGTCTTTAGTCATAAAATTAGCAATATGGTAGAGAGCACATAAACACACCAATCGCGACATTTGACCATGTGCACATCTGCTCCGTCTTTGCTCTCTCCCTTGACGTGCACCCTCTTGGACGATTGCCATTCATCAGTTTCGCCTTCCACACCAACTTGGTGTCATGACGGCAAGCACATGGACCACTGATGTGCCTACCACCCAACACATTGCGAGTCGTGACAAGCCATCCCGAGGCTCGACCCTCTTGACCAACTTGTTGGCCGTCGTCCAACTGCCCACGTTTGCCGACTTGTGCTACGCCGACGAATGGGTTCAGCTCGCGTCCACGTGCCATGCAATCCGAGCGGAAGCGCGCGCCGTGACGCGGTCGCTGGACCTCGTGCCTGCCCGGGCGGCTCTCGACGACTCGCATGTCCACGCCCTCCTTGACCTCTTCCCGGATGTCGCGACCTTGCTCTTGGCCGGGTGCCACACCATTTCGGACGTTGGCCTTCGATCGCTTGGCCAGCTGCAGCAGCTCACAACCATCCAACTCAAAGGCTGCGACCACGTGACCAACGCGACCGTGGCGCTGCTCGGTCAGCTTCCGCGCTTGGCCTCGCTGGATTTGGCCTACTGCAGCCACGTCTCGGACCTCACGTCGTTGGTTCCCTGCACAAGCTTGACGTCTTTGAACCTCAAAAGCTGCAAGGCCATCGACGATGCCTCGTGTGTTGCATTGGCGTGCCTGCCGTCGTTGGAGACGCTGAATCTCTGGTACTGCCACCAAGGCCAGCTCACCGACGCGGCGATGGCATCGGTGGGCCAATTGCCTCGTCTCACGTCGCTCAACGTGTCCAACTGCAGCCAAATCAGCGACGTCGGCCTCCTCCACCTCACTCGCTGCACGCGTTTGGAAACGCTTGAACTGGCCAACTTGGGCGATGTGACCGACCAAGGCCTCGCCAACCTGCATGTCCTCGTCCACTTGCGTGCGCTGGATCTCTCGGGCTGCTACTCGATCACGGACGCCGGCACGGCTATGCTGCGGCACATGCCGCGCCTCGAATCGGTCAACCTCTGGTACTGCTCCAACTTGACCGATGCGACCATCGACGGCCTGGACCGTGACGCGTCGTGCGTCACGACGTTGAACCTCATGAAGGTGCTCCGTCTCACCGATCGGTCGCTTGACGTTCTTGGCCGACGCATGCCCCGGCTCACGTCGCTCGATTTGGGCAGCTGCGACGCCATCACCGACACGGGCCTCGCGGCATTGGCGTCGCTCCGTCACCTCCAAAGCCTCGTCTTGGGGTCGTGTGGAGGCATTTCCGATGCTGGGATTGCCGCGTTGGCGCCCCTCCACACGCTCCAACTGTTGGATCTGTCCAACGTGCGTCAACTCGGCGACGATGCGCTCGCGCGTGGCGTGCGCCACCTGACCAACCTCGAAAGCCTCAACCTCATGCGCTGCAGCCAGCTCACGGACGCAGGCATTGCCCACTTGGCCCCACTCACGCAGCTCCGCACGCTGAATTTGGCCAACTGCCGCCAACTCACCGACGCCAGCTGCCGCGTCCTCGGCCGCCTCGCACACCTCTCGTCGCTCGTGCTCTGGTACTGCCACGGACTGACCGACGCGGGCATGGCGGCGTTGGCACGTCTCACGAAACTGCAAAGTCTCGACGTCGCCAGCTGCAGCAAACTCACCAACTCGACGCTCCATGCACTGTCGACGTTGCCGCAGCTCGAAAGCCTCGACATGGGCAACTGCGTCCACGTCGACGACGACGGAATGCCCCATTTGGCCAAAATCCAATCGCTAAAGTCTATCAACTTGGCTGAATGCGCCGAACTGACCGACGCGGGCGTGCGCCACCTCGCAACCCTACCCCGCCTCGCGTCCATCAATCTGTGGTACTGCTCCAAAATTACAACCGAAGGCATCGAATTCCTCGCGCGGCATACGTCCATCGACCGATGAGGCGGGGACGGGAAGGACAAACGTTATATATATTTGTCGTTGAATGGAACGAGTTCAATTGGAACGCAGGATTGTTGCACTTTTTGACCACGTGTCGGTTTCACGTCTCGGCGGCAGTTTCGAAAATGGTGACAACGAGATCGTGGATTGGTTGATTCATTTACAGGGCGTTGGTTCATTGGCTAACACCATGTATGAAGCCAGCTGCGTCACCTAGCGTCTTGTTTTGCGTCGCATGATGCCGTCGCAGCCAATCTCAAAGTGCTCGTGACGCAACGACGGATATCCAATTACGATGAAATCAGGAAGACTCGCGGCCGAAATGTCATTTAAGGACTCTCGATGCAGTCTTGCATGTGTTGTCTGTGGCAGGAGAAAGTGACACCCGATCATGTGTGGCGAACGACGTTCCATAATGACAGACGCACAGGCAATCTGTGTGTTGTTGACGAAGTAGTTGGCATATTGCAAGCGTGCATGGTGAAGGGATCCCATGGAAATAGAGGCCGTAACTTGTTGCATTTCAAACGACACGTGGACCTCCAAGCACCTCGAGGTGGACGATCAGTCGAGGCACGCGCCATTGTCGTAGGCACACGAGGAAACATTGCACATGGGGTTGCACAGTGGGTTGGCAAGAAGGGATGGGGTGCAGGCAGGGGCGCAAAGTGGCGGGCAGTGATGGCCGGCCGATGTGGATGTTGTGCTGCAGTAATGTGTCCCCGAGACAGCCACCAAGGACGTAGCGACCAATTGAGTCGCACGACAGCAATGGGGTTGTTGGCGACTGAGAGGCGGAGGGTCGGGCTGACGACGAGGATGTTGATGGGGAAGTCGACGAGTTGATTCGAGTCAAGGTCGAGATAGGCTAGATTTTCCAGCAATGTGTTTGTGATTTCGTCACTTGGGAGGATTGAAATCGCATTCGAGTCGACCGATAGACTGGTGACTTCGTTGGTGAAGTTGCCGCCGCCGCCAGCGCCAAACGACTGGTACATCCACGCGGTGTCGAGCATGTTGATGCCGGCGGCGAGGGCGGCCGAGATAGTGCGGAGAGATTCTTCAGGGACGTGAGCGCATGAAGGCTACGTGCTCTGAGGGGGAATTCGGGACATCGCATAGCATAAGAAAGAAGACACAATTGCAACTGCTGGTAAGCCAAGGAGACAAGGCGTAGGCGCAGCCAGGGGGACATGGCGTACGTCCAAAGTGAGGCAAGGTTGCGACGACGACGACGATGAGCCCCCAGACGAGGCACAGGCCAAGCGCTCCCTTGAGGAAGACCGAGCATTCTTGCTCGAGCGAAAAGCTGTCCTTAACCAAGATCAAGAGCGCCTTCATGGAGCTCCGATGCCGCGTTTGTTTCAACGTGTGGTGGGTCTCGACGATGGAAACGAGGGTTGTAATCGAAGTCGCGCGACGGCGCCGCTTCTGCAGTCGTTTGAGTACGCTTTGGAGCGTGATGTAGTTGGCCACACTGGGCGCGACGTTCAAGACAAGCTGGAGGGGCGACGACGTGATGAAGAAACGGGTGAACGTGAGCGTGCAAGCCAGTCGTAGTTGTAGTTGGTTGTCGCGTCGTGGTCAAACGCGTACGAGAGCAGCGGGGCAACGACCAGCCCAAGCAGGATGGCGACCGAGAGCGTGGCAGAGAAGACCGAGTCCACCAAGTCGAGCAGTGTCTTTTTCAAGCCTGAACTCTTGAAGAAAAGCATCCACGAGACGCAGAGGCAGTTGGCCGTCAGGAGCAGGCTGTAGGTGTAGGCAACGTTGGGATATACGACTTGGGCCGCCATTTAACACGCCATCCAAGACTTGCCGCTGATTTCAATCACGTGGCGGAGGCAGACTTTGACGTGGGAGGCCAATTTAGGCAACTTGGGCCAATGCCAGAAAGGGACGTGCATCGTTGGTCTGTGGAGGCTGTGAATTCGATTGGACGTCTGCGAGCAGAGGTAGTCGGGGACGACGTGTTGGACGAGTGGAACAAGATGCAGCATCGCGACAAGGAAGTAGGCGGTTGCGGAGAGTTGGACGAAGGAACCGCGGAAGAGGCGCGCTTGAAAGGGCGTCATTTGAAAGAGAATGAGGCCGAAAAGTACAAAGTAGACGGCGGTGACGACGTGGAGCACGTCGACTGTGACGAGGATGGGCTTGTGCAGCGCAATGCTCCATGAGATGTCCGAGAGCGACGACGTGAATGCCAAGGGCTCTGGAGCTTGCATCGCAATGTGCACAGTGTATGCTGCGATTAGTGCAGCATGGCGCCATGATGGACCCCCGTGTCG
Organism: Aphanomyces stellatus; assembly: GCA_009835185.1. Taxonomy (NCBI): domain Eukaryota; phylum Oomycota; class Saprolegniomycetes; order Saprolegniales; family Verrucalvaceae; genus Aphanomyces; species Aphanomyces stellatus. The sequence goes on from VJMH01000029.1 coordinate 46,652, forward strand.
GTTTCATGGCTGTGTGGCAGTTATGAGAAAAAGGCGGCACCGGGCTCGTGGATTGGCTGGCTTTTCACACTGTCGCTTACGCCATGCATGCATGAACGATTGGGCCACGAGCGAGTTGCTTACCCTTGGTACAGCCAAAGCGTCCAATCAAGGACATTCAATCCATGCCTTGTCCTCGTTGATGATGGTCTATCCTTTTTGATGCAATACTCTCTCGTCGAGAAGGCGAGCACAAGAAAGAATAGCCTGAACGGCGACAAAGATGATGCGGCGCAAGACGGGGAACGCTAGTTGATGTCTTGTGCACAAAGCATCGACAGTAGATGCGTCCTCTGTCCCCGAATGCACGCAGTCCCCTTGGCATGTACTAGTTTTTTAAGAGCTTTGACCACCATCGCCGATCGTGTGGTTTAACATGCATGGGAAGCATCCTATGTATTCGGTTGTTGACACACTAGAAAAGTAAACGGAGAAGCAAAACGAAGACGGCAGTGAGAATGCGAAGCACGACACCTCGTGGGGGCGTTTCAGAAATGCTTGGTCCCGTGAGTCGGTAACACGAAGCGGTTACAAAATGCTCAACGAGTAGTAAAAGACAAGAGATCTCATTGAACAACGAGCTCTTCGAGTTTGCAATCGAATTAGGTTTTTGAACATACTAGCAATTCACAGTCAACATGCAGGCATAATGCATACCGGATCGGAAATAGAAAGAGCATCGCACAGCCCCTTCACAACCAATCTGGCATGGGCAACTTTTGGCAGAACGTGGTTTACAAGTGAATAATGTTGCAACGAGTGCAACTGCCAAAGGTTGACGAGGAGGTTGGGCTCCACGCAAGTGGTGGCACAGATGACTTGACGTCTTATCAAATACTTCCAGGGGTAGTCTCGATTGACCTGGGTCGGATTTGTGTGCTGAGATGAGTACACGAGATGTCTAAGCTGCATATAATGCACCGATTGCTCGTACACTCACGTCCACTCGTTTCTTCATCACTTTGTCGCCCCCCAGCTCGTCTTAAACGTCACACCCATTGTAGCCAACTGCATCACGATCGAAACTTGAACACGCGCTGAAAGAGCGGCAGGTTGGTGGCCATAAACTTGGTGTACGCGTCCGACGCCGTGTCAATCTTGATGGGGTAAATGCCAGCGTCGTCTTCGACGGGGGCGCCTGTGACTTCGTCGAGAAGGTACAAATACATGGGCTGGCCCTGGGTAAAGCCATCCAACGCAGCCTTGGTGGCTGCCAATGGGTTGCTCTCCTTGACGGCCGCCACGATGTTGGCGCCGACGAATTTCATCCGCTGGAGAAAGCCCATGGTTTTCTTCACCGTCGTCGCTGGTGGTTGCAATGTTTGTTGCCGTTGGTCAGCCATGTGAAAGGGCAAGACAATAAAGGAAGTGGGAACGGCCACTTCCGTGGCTTCGAATATGCCGCGCATCAAGTCGACCTTTGTTTCCACGACCTTGGCCAGCGTGGCTTGGGTCATCGCCAGCACTTCTGCGTTAAGGCGGAGACCCGATTGCACATCCATGTGGATGCCTTCGAGACTAGAATGGACACGGGTCATTGCATCGTAGACCCTCGTCACCCCCGACGGTCGCACGATTGTCGACGTTGGAGGAAGTAAACTCCGGAGGTCGTCGAGTGTGCCGCGTTTCGTTGGTTCAATCTCAAGGCACTTGGCCAATCGAGCTTGTTTGGACGGACTCAACTCGGTCGCGGCAATGCTGGCGTGGAACGAAAAGCCCGGCGCGGCAATCACGTCCAGAATCTTGTCGTCTGGCACATGGAGGAATTCCCGCAAGACGTCGCTCTTGCCGAAAAGGACGAGTACGATCACAGCCGCACACCAAATGTCAAATTTCGGCGACGCGGACAGTGGCTCGCCTGTGTGGCCCAGGATAACCTTGGCCATTTCAGGTGGGCAATACATG
>VJMH01000030.1:0-30592 GCA_009835185.1 Aphanomyces stellatus
AAGGTCAAAACCCCAAGATGACGTTTGTGACACCCTCTTTAGGTTATTTTAGAAGCTATAAAGGCGGGCGACGTGGCACGCGTGCGTGACTTGGTGGGTTTGCCAGGCGTGGACGTGAACGCAAGGGGCTCGATCAGCATCGTCAGCAACGACGAAGATGCGGTAGTTTGCCTTCGCTTTTGCAATCTTTGAGGCATTGACAGGCTGAGGTGACGCCGTTGATGGCCGCTGCAGCGCTTGGTCAAGTCGAAATCGTGGACTTTCTCTTGGCCGACCCACGTATTCAAGTGAACTACGCTCTCCCCGTCCTATATGTGGACATGCAAAATGGGTTGACGACGAACTATAGGTTGGTGCCACGGCGTTGAGCTGGGCTTGCCAACACTGTCAGTCGTCAACTGCAATGGCCTTGCTTCGCCATCCCGACATTATTGTTACGACCCCAAACGAGGTGCTTATCGTTCTTCGTTGTTGTGATTTCGACTGCGGATATAGAATGGCGATACACCGTTAATGTTGGCTAGCTCCAACGGGTTGGGTGACGTGATTTTCGAGCTACTGGCCCGTCCTGAAATTGTCTGCAACATCAACGTGCAAAACAAGGTACGACGCATTCATATGCTCGCAAGAAGTCTTTGTACCTTAGAGAGGACTCTCAGCATTGCATCATGCAGCCGAAAGTGACAGCCCTGCAAGTATTGACACACTCTTGGCCTGCAGCGGGCTCGATGTGAATCTCCGGGACGCAGTATGCCATGGAACGTCAACTTGCAAGTTCTCATGCCTGACAATAGACTGGTACGACGGCCTTGATCAGGGCATGAGAAAATCGCAATTTGTCCATGGCAATGACGATGCTTGGCCACTCCGACGTTGATATCATGGCCGCGACCGACGTAACCCGGTAGTCAGTTTGTCTTTAACAGTGTGATGCAGGATGGCGACACAGCCTTGATGGCAGCTTGCCTCCGGGGTCTCAAAGATGTGGTCGTGGAATTGTTGACACGACCAGAAATCACGCGCAATATCAATCTTCAAAACAGCGTACGAACGACTCTCTCCATGTATTCGCCTTCACGATATCGCAGGATGGGCAATCGGCATTGCATTATGCATCCCAACGGACGTGTTCCCAAACCCATGAGATTATCGATGCGCTCGTGGCGTGCATCGGTATTGACGTGAATCTTCGAGACAAGAGTGTACTGTTTTCGACATGTACAACATGCCAAAGCGTCGTAGGGGAACACGGCCCTGATTGAGACCTGCAGAGTTGGCAATCTGGCTTCTGTCTTGTACTTGGTCGGACGAAGCGATGTTGACCTCATGGCCCAAACAAGATATGTATTGCTCGTCGCGCTTGCTTGTTCAAACAACTGACATTCGTGAGATAGTTTGGGTGGACGGCATTTCATATTGCCAGCGAATATGGTCACCACGATGTGGTCCGCACGCTTGTCGACTACTTTGACGTGAACCACCTCACTCTGGTTTGCCAGTTGAATCGTTTCTTGGAGTGTTTTGAACTGCTCTAGATCGGGGAGACAGCTATGCATCGTGCTTGTATCCAGGGGCATCTTGACACAGTGCACACCTTGCTCCAGTGCAAGTCGCTTGACTTGACGATCCGCTCAGAGGTGTGTTGTTCCTTGGATTATTTGGCAACGCATTCATATCCAGGACGGAGATACGGTGTTCCACCGTGCTTGCGAAAGTGGTTCAGTAGAAGTCGTGCGCATGTTGATGGATTGCCCTTCGGTCGCCTTGAATGCCCACAACTACTCTGTAGGTTACTTGTTTGAAATGGTTCCAACATTTACGTAGGAAGGCAAGACGGCATTTCATCTCGCATGCCAATATGGATATATTGATGTTGTCCAAATCCATCTCGACTGCATCGATATAGACATTGGCATAGCAGACAAGGTGGGAGCGTCTCACAAGTTTCAATTCGTTGAACTCAATCGTTTCATCCTTAGAACGGCATTACTGGCTGCATGATGGCTTTATGCAATAAGAAGTACGATGTTGCTTGTGCTTGTTATTCCTCTGGGCGCGTTGAGGTCGACAATGCTCAAACCAAAGTACTTCAACAGCCTATGTATTGTTACTCAACATATCGAACCCAATTTCTAGGACGGCAAACTGTTGCTGGACTGTTTGGCCCCCTATCTAACCCACGACGTCGCAATGAAACTCCTTCTCTTGGATCTACCGGTGGAAATCCGAGACAAAGAATTGGTGCCCCGCACGTCGCACCTCTTTTCTTGGACGTCCTTCTTGGATGCCACTGGTCCCATCTCGTCCGAACTGCGTCTGTCTTGCGTGAAAGCCATTTTCAGCCATCCTAACTTTGCCAGCCATGCCAACGAGTTCGTCCATGAACTGGTCTACACCAAAGACAAGCACGACCGCGAAGTGATCCAAATCACCGACGGCGCAACCCGCGACCTGCTCTACAACCTCGTTTACTTTTGCGGCCGGTATCAAATCTTTGACGGCGCGCCGGTCCACATCAGCAGCACGGCCGTGGTGGTCTTGGCGTACGACCACGGCATTTGCTCTCAGTTGTTCCACCAGCATGCCAACGAAAGCGGCGAGTTGAACGAAGTTGGGTTTGTAGCATGCAGCCGAGTGCTGGGTCGGTTGAGTGTCGACCAAGGCTCGGCCATCAAAAAGAAACAGGTACTTTATGCTCTACGTCAAACATTGGTTTGACTTTTCATCTGTCAGACTGACGACACCAAATTGTGGCAACGAGAGTTTGAATTATGGGACAAGGACAACAGCGGCCAGTTGTCCAAGGACGAATTTTTGCGCTACTGCCGGCAATATTTCGGAGGCAAGCTCAAAGTCGCGATGAAATTCATGCGCAACGCCGACGAGTACGAGCGGGAGATTACGAATCGGCAGACGCTCGATTCGAAATTCGTGCTCTCGTTCCTGCCGTCCAAGCTGCCGTCCATGGCGGATTTGGCGTCGCTGCAAATCCACGGCCAGCGATCGATGGTGCAATACCCCCACGTGCTGGTCATGCCCGCGGCGGATCGCAGTTTGGAGGACATTTACCTCAAGGAACGCCCGGGTGACAACGAGACCCGGTCGCTGCTCCAACAAGTGGCCGAAGGATTGGCCAATCTACACCAACATGGCATTGTCCACGGCGACGTCAAAAAGTTGAACGTCGTTCGAGTGCATGACCATCTGCGTCTGATTGATTTGGATGCCGCGACGCCGATGGACGATCCAATTGGGGCCAAATTCAGCTCGGGTAGTCTGCCGCCAGGTATGCCAGGATTGACTTTGGATGGCTGTAACTTTAAGTCCAATGGTTTAGAAATGTTTTACCACTTGCAGTCCACGAGCGAAGAAGATGCGTTTTGCAACCACTGGCGACGGGAGCAAGAAGCGGAGAGCGAATTGTGGTGCAAAATCAAACCTCGTCAAGGCTACGTGGTCAAGACCTTTCAAAACGAGGGTGGAATCCTCCCGTTTGAACTGGTGCGGGCCTCGGCCGCGGTCGACGTGTGGGCGTTTGGGGTGTTGATGTACCAAATGTACAGCGGCGAGGAGCTCGTTCCGACCAACATCAACCAGGACGTGCTCGACGACAAGATCCAAAAGGCTGCCACGTGGACCCAGGACGCACTCATACAGCGCATCCGGAGTAAAGTGTCCAACCAGGTGGCCAGCGATTTAATTGAAAAGCTTTTGGTGGTCACGCCCGAGAACCGACTCAACATGGCATCGGTTCTCCAACACGCGTATTTCAAGGTCGAAAAGACTGGGAGCATGCGAATCGAGTTGAAGCTGGATGCAATCGCCGACCGCATGGCGACCAAAGACCAAGTGGCGGCGATCGCAACGGACGTGCAACAAATCACCCGCCAACTGGACACGTTGGTCGACATGTCCAAGGAAGGACTCAAGCAGCTCGCGGCCAACAAACAAGACATCATGCGCGGCATCTTTGAAGCCACGGAAGTGACGATTCCAACGTCGTTTGTGATTTTACCCGTCGATTTGACTGAGCCATTGGATTTGGACGACGCTGAGGGAGTCCTTGAAGACTACATCACCCAAATTTGCCAAGGATGTCGAGACACTGTCAAGCTTGGCAAGGTGTTCATGCAAGCTGTAAACAAAGGCGAGCCTTTTGTACCACGTGGGAAGTCCATGTATTTGTACTTGATGGACGAAGTGGAGGGCGTGCCGGTGGTGCCGCCGCGGTTGGAACGTGGTGAGGTCCGCAGCAGCGTGTACCCGATCCGCATCGAAACGCAGTCGGTCGACTTTGCCCAGTTTGTGTCGGTGGCCATGCCGTACGCGGAAGCAGGGCTCAAGTTGCTACAGGGGGCAAACACGGTGTTGAAATTGGCCGAATGCATTGGGATTCCCAACGTCACCAACGACGTGCTTGAGTTTGCCGTCAAGCAAATCGACGCGGCCAAACGCACGAGCTCCGTCGTGGACTTTGACGTGGTGCAATCCGCCATCCAAGCCGAGAGCGACGCGCCCGTGCCCATCCAACAAATCCGCGGCGCCGCGCTGCGTGAACTTGGTCGCTTCTTTGACGAGTTTGACAAGGACAAGGACTACGCTGGTCTCGCTCGGACGTATGCAGTCAACGGCCAAGCGCTGTGGACAACCAAGGCGAGAATCGAGGATATTGAGAGGACGGCGAGACCGTCCAAGGGCGGCGCAACAAAGTTCAAGGCGTCAACTACAGCAGGGAAGAAGAACGTTGAACAGATTTACTTGGATTTGTTTCAACAAGAAACGCCAAGTGCGGTTCAGGTACTTCCATGTCGGTCAATGTGTATAAAGTTGTCCCATAGGTTCAATCCTCCTCGAAGGGATTGACAGCCAGAGTCAAAGAACCCGATGTCGAGCGTCCGTGCTGCCAAGTCATGTGAAACTGAAACAACTGGACATTCAAATGTTTTGCATATTGTACGCCTTTAAAGCCAATTTTAGAACTCGTCCTAAATTCATATTTTTCACTTTGTGTTTAATATCGCAAGCGTTCTCTCAAGCTGTCTTGTTGTCAATTATTTAGTTGCTGTCATCTGCCTTACTTGCGTGCGGCAACGCGATTCCAAAAGAGCATTTTCTGTGCGCGAGATGGGCTTGGTGGACTTCGGAGTATGCAAGGTTTCACGCATATTTTTTGCTCAATATTGTAAGTGCCTTCCAAGATGACTCGTTTCAATTATTACAATACTTGTTTCTCACCTGCAGGGCGATGTGTTTTCTTGATGAATATGCACAAATATTTGAACTTCGTGCCTCTCTGCTTGGTAGAACCAATGTCGTCGCGACAGGCCCGCACGCTTTGTCAACAATAAAAATATGAATAAGGTCGATTAAATATATTCAACCTACTTTATTGCTACTCTACAAGCGGAATCGCACATACGACGTGTGCTGGCAGGTCTGGGTCGTCCAAGCCGAGTTGACCGGTAGGAATAGAGTAAATGCGCCAAGTCTTGACATCAAAAAGGATTAAATTCATCTTCCATTGAAGCGAAATGATGCCCGTGAGCACAGCTGAGGCTTTATCGAGGTAGTGCACGCCTTGGAAATGCCATTTGGTCGTCCGAAATTGGGTCTTGGCGGCCGCGTAAAGAAAATTCGACGACACGAATTTGGTTTTCACCCGTGGTTGACGCAATCGCTCGACAACATAGCAGAGTCCACAACACCCAACCACGAGCCCAATCAAACTATAAAATTGACCCACATTGCCAATTTCGAGCGTTCCACCACTGCAAACGAGCTGAAAGTCTACTTCAATCACCGCACACGATCGTTCAAGAGTCACGACATGGGTTGGCGGGACCACAAACGCCCAAATGGCCGACACGATCCAAACGAGATTGAAACTTGTGATGGAATAGCCTCTGGTACACTTGTCAGTCACGACCGAGAAGACATCGTTGATGATATAGACTGTCCAATTCAGCTCGCCGGCAGCCAGTACAATCATGTACCAAGGTTGGGCCACGGATTCAAAATAGGACACCAAGCCTCGGTGCGGTCGAGTAAAGTGAAGTGTGGATGTAGCCAAGAGACAGACGGCCGAGAGTGCGCGAAGGAAAATCATTGGTCGGCCAATCCAGACCAGTGACGTCACGCGACTAAACGAAATCATATTGGCCGCTTCGATTTGACCACGAAGGCCAATAATATAAAGACAAACGAGGCTGGCGACGCCCAGCATGATCCATGTGATATACTGTAGAAACCAGCGCATGTAAATGGCTAGATGGAGTGGGACTTCCATGGGGTTGACAGTCGTTTCGACAAATGTAGTGCTTGTTGAAAGAGACGTGAGGGAGCCAACGTCGCCCTGAAACGTCACGACTTCACGAATGCCTTGGACCCAGTCAAACATAAAGAGCCATGCATAGAGTTCAAAATCGGACTCGGTCAAGTCGAAAAAGTTTGTGGCCGACAATCGATAGCGCGTTCCATCGTAGAGATATTGGATCAAACTCACGTTGATGTTGTCGCGAATGTCCACTTTGACGTTGTGGGCAAGTGCTTGAAAAGTCTGCGCTTGCGCTGGGGGCACAAATAAAGTTACAATGACCAACGTCTGTTGAAGGAATAGGCGGGACGAAGCAGGGTCGAAGCGTTCTCGTTCTGCAATGGCGGTGACATTGGGCGATGGCACCGTCAGAATGGCTTTCATCAAGGCACTCGTGTCGCCATAGAGGGTTTCAAGTGACCCGACAGAGCACGACCCCGTAGAACTGAACGAAATACCTGGTCGCTCTTCGAGGGCTTTGACAACCGAATCGAGCTCGCATTGGATGTTTCCGCCACGGACTTGCAGATTTTTCCATGCTACCATGGCAGGTTCCAATGTATACGACGTATAGATGGGCCAAAATGCATCTTGAATTACCCTGCTCTGACTTAGGAGCCAGGTTGTGTACACTGTTAGGTTTTGGTAAAGCGATTGCAGCGACAGAGGGCACGCGACTCGCTTCATTGATATCGAGCCAAATGGACCCAAATACATCCGAACAAGACTAAAACCTGGGCCTAAGGGCGAAGCCAGAAGCCCACTTCCAACCAAAGTACGTTCGGGGGTCTGATTTGCATAGAGAAAGTGTGGACTCGAACGAATAAGACTCCAGCCATTCTGCACGCTCGTGTTGCCACTATTGATTTGGGTCAAGGCATTTGCTAACGGCATTTGCATCTTGAAGGACGTTTGAACGGCCAACTGAGCCGAGCCATTTGAAAACTTTGACGTTAGAGGGTACTGCCATCCAAATGCATTTTGGATGTAAAAGAATTCAATGACACCCAAGCTTTTGTAGTTTTGCCACTGGGTGCGAAATGTTTGAATCCCCTTGGACTTCCAATACCCCACTTCGCCCACGACTGAATTTGAAGTCGTTAGTGTCGCGTTGATCCAGGATACTCCTGCATTTGAGGTTGCGAGGAATGAAAATATGCCGGTGTTTAATGCTGACCCCCAACATTGGTTGAAGCTCTGCCATTGGGTATTTCTCAGAATCGTTTCCAAATACACGGCGCCATTGCCTTGTTCGAGCTTGCAACGCTGTTGCTTGGTGGCTGTATTAGCCATTTCCCAAGTTCGATTGAAATCAACATAGCAATAAGCTGTCATGATCCACGGCAGTGCACAGCCATCCATATTTCGAAGGCTTTGGATGACATTTACGATAGTATTGGCTTCATCTTGGATTGAACTGGAGTACGTAGGGGGTATATTCACGAGTGATACTGTCTCGTTGGTTGTCGTTGAGAGTGCTCCCTGCCCGGCATCCGCCAAGTCCGTGTCGTGACCCAGCGTCACCATTTGCAAGTTGTAATTGAACCAATTCGTCAGATATGTATGGGTGCTACTGTCAAAATTCGCCCACCAAAAGTCATTCAACATGGCGGACTTTGTCAGGACGAGAAATGCATAGCTGCCTGCGATGGAGCTAGCCATGTAGACCAAGCTAGCCATACCAAGTAGGGTATGTCGTCGTGTGAATTCAGGAATGGATGTTTTTGGTGACGTTTGGAGGCTGAACTTGGAATGGTGGAACGAATGGCACGCGCGGGACTCGGACTTGACAACGGTCCACGTGTTGAGATTGAAGAGATAATGGGAGAGGGGTAGCATCCCACACATGATGCACGCAGTCGAATCCAAACACCACGCTTCAGGTTTTGTCGCAGGAAGTGGATCAATGAAAGTCATGGCCGCAGCTGGAATTAGAACATGGTGCTGACTTCCTCCTTTGGGTCCTGGTCCCGACGACTTATGCGGGTACCATCGTCTGTACAACCTCACTGCGACATATGCTGCACCAATGCTGGCAACATGAAAGCCAAGAAAAGTTTCGACGCGACTCAAACTGCCAATTTCAACGGTTCCACTGAAACACTCGATGCCTCGTCGAAACGACTGAATTGCGCACGTTCGTTGAATGGTTGCCGCAGCTCGAAAGGGCGCGATTCGCTCCATACAAAAGACGGCAAAATACCCCAACACACTACTCCATGGCGCATACTCCTTTGAAAAGGCATTCGTGAGTGGGAGCAAGCCATCGTTGATCGCATAAACCACCCATAAAGTCTCGCCCGAGACAACCATCGATTCGATCCACGTTCGTTTGGCATCGACAAAGTACGTCACCCCATCACGCTGGTCTAATATTGCGTTGGATGTGCTCAAAATGACAATGGCGGTGAGGCCGCGGAGAAATAGGATGGACCGGCCGACCCACACACTGCCAACGACGCGGTTGTATTGGAAGAGATTCGTGCCTCGAATGCGACCCCGCACCAAAAGGCTCGATGCAAGCATGTAGAAAGTAATCAAGCCTGACACGAGGGTCACGTACACTGTCAAGTACCAAAAGTAGACGCAGGCCGTCCGGGGCAATTCCTGTGGCTTGGCTGCAAACGGGAGATACTCGACTCGATCGGACATGAGGGTCAGGTTCCCCACGTCGCCTTCAACGTATAGCACTTCGCGTGTCCCATCGAGCCAATCGTAGAGCGTGAGCCAGCCATAAAACGACCACGGATCATGGGCTGTATGGCTTAGAAGAGGCTGTCGTAAGAAAGTAGGAGTGGTATTGACGCTCGCCATTTGAACAAATTCAATGTCGAGGGACGACATGATATTGTCAATCGTTGAATCAACTCGAATTGGATCGATCGATGAAAACGCGTCGAATGCATTCGCGAGGGTGACTTGGCATGCTTGTTGGTTGGAGCGGCAAAGTTGGCACACCGATGGCGTCAAATGACGTGGCATGGCCATTGCGACTATGGCAAAGAGCACGTTGTGTCTGTCCAAACTTATGCCAAATGGCTTTTGGGTTTGGCAGCTGTCATAATAACTAAACGGCGCGAGCGCATACGATCGGGGCGACGCAAATGAAAAACAGAGCGGGTTGCCTCCGTAGAACGCGACGTTAGGTATTGCCCATGCTGGTGGTACCACGTCCATGAAGAGGCCTTCTGGGGGCGCGATTGCCGCAACCAACGGCACTAATGACATGTTCGTGCGCATCCCCGCGAGCATTTGTGCTCGAAAGGTCCGGATGCACGAGGTGAGGGCTTGAGGAGGTGGAATGAGAACCGTGTCGAGGCTAACGAGGGGGCCCAAGACAGCGTGGACGAGTGCAATGCCGACGGTTTTAATCACCCCGAGGTATTCAATTTCCCAGTTCAATCCCATCGATTCAAAAGATGTCGACGTGTTGCGGACCAAACTCGCATTGTAATAGATCGCATGGGTCATGTCGTTCCACACGCCCCGATACGTTTTGGACGTGGGCCAATTCGCGAGGCCTCGGAATCGATACGGAATCGAACTGATTTTCACGCTTTCTTGGATCCCCAGGGCGTTCACGATCAGGACTGCATCTTGCATGCTGTATTGAAACCGATTTTGATATTGAATCGTATAGTGCACCAACCCGTAGGACTGCGTCCAAAGCGACACTTCGTCCGCCACGGAGAGCCACTGGAGCGTTTGAAGTGCTTTAACCCACGCTACGCCGCCGGGCAGGGTCGTGACAGGGGCGAGAATGGTTTGATAAATTTGATTGCCAAACGCCGACTGCGCCAAATCGCTCGCGCCCACATTGCGCAACAATGTTTCGAGATACAAAGCTGCGTTCGTGACGACGTGGTGTCGCACACAGCGGTCTTGGCGGGCGGCCGTGTGTGCCATTTCAAATCGACGGTCGAGATCGACCCAGCAATATGGAATCAGAGTGTACATGTTTTCGTACAAACTGTTGGCACGGATCGTCTTGACGGCCACGTCCAACGACATGGGGCGTAAAAGCCACTGCCGCGCGGCCGGTTCGCGGACGTCGATGAGCGTGGTCGAGGCTGCATAGTCCTTTTCGTTCATGGGTGACTCTGCAAAGAGGTCCAACGTTGTTGCGTTTTCGTGCACGCCCACCATCAAGTGCATGTTGAAGACGTCGGCGAGGAAAGTTTGACCACCCGTTGTGTTGAATTGACGCCACCAAAAGTCATTGGTCAAGCTTTGAGTCAAAATCGTCAGGTAAAAGGCACTGGAGAGGAGACTGAAAAGGAGATAAGCGATTCCTGCTGCTGCCCAAACGGGATGGGGGGACGAATCTGTGTGTACTAGAGAGCGAGACAAAGCCTTCGATGGCCTGACGCGGCTCATCAAAATCGTTTTCGGGTTGCAAGTTTGTTTTTGTCGTTTCAGTGTCCGTTTCAGGAAACCGACACTTCTTCAAAAAGCTTGAATAGATACAGATTTCTTGTGCAAGTCATTTGTAAAGATGGGCCAACCACAACACCCAACAGAAGTCACACAACGTTTCATGCCGCCGTCAGCTTTGTATCTATCCATTTATTCATTATATCAAACTCCATTTTGCAGGACACAACAAAAGGAAGCACTATTGTTGTTGCTCATGAACAGAGGGAATACATCGACACAAACGATAGCCATAATGGGCACGGGAATACCCTACAATTCATGTATTTTAGTGTGGCTCTACAGATGAGAAATGCTGATAAGTGATTTTGGCACTGACTTACGGCTAGTCTTACTTACGGGTGGAACTTGGCAGCTTTCGGTAGCTTGCTGTGATGTGATCATTACAACCAATGGAATGGGGCGGCTATAATTTAATTTTGGCCAATCAAATGTACGTACATGCTCCTCGTTCGTGTGAAAAACGGACGCGCGAAACCGACAGAAAGCCTTTCATTTGACGAGATACGATGTGGTCGCACTTGGTCACGGCAGCTTTGGTCTACGCTGGCTATGTCCATGCTGGCAACTTGGCACCAATTATCGTCCGCGGCAATCGCATGTACAACTCGCAGACACATGCGCGCTTCTTCATCAAGGGCATCACATACGACTACGACGTGAGCGATGCCAATTACCCCAAGAGCAAATCCATCATCGAAAGCAATTTGAAGGATATGATCGGCTCGTTCAACACATTTCGTCTCTACAACGCTGACCCGACCCGAACGTATGATCAGTTTATGACACACATGGACTCGTTGGGCGTCTATGTCATGATCTCGGCATCGCCAGCGAATTTGGCCTATTATGGCAAGTACCAATTCTCAACGATTACAAAAATATGGGGTCCGGACGGCGTGCAAGTGGGGACTCAAATTCAAAAGGACCAAACAAAGACGTGCTACCCGGCGTTGCTGCTCGAATACGGCAAGCTGCTGATCAAGGACTTTGCGAAATACGACAACACACTCGGTATTGTCGTGGCCAATGAAATCATGCAGCACGACCTCACAGCCGCTGCATGCGTCAAACAGTACACATCCGACTTAAAGAATTGGATGTTTGTCAACGCGAATTCGATCCGGCTCTTGCCGCTCGCGTATGCGGCCGCGGATGGCGCCGTCACCAACGCCCAAGGTGCGCGTGTGAACGAAGACGACTACCACAACATGCGCATCATGGGATTGCTCTGCGGGGACACGATGGTCAACGGGCGGACGCAATCAAGCATTGACATTTACATGATCAACGAATACCGGTGGTGCAACGACGGCACATTTGCCACGAGCTACGAGCGGCTTGTGGCATTGGCCAACGGTGTACCGATTGTGCTGGTGCTGGGCGAGTTTGGATGCAGCGTGCAGTCGCCGAGGGTATGGACGATGGTGCCGTACCTCGTTTCGGACGGCACGTCGTCGAGTGGCTTCAGCAATGTCTTTTCGGGCGGGTTTGCCTATACGTTTGGTCAAGCGTCGATCGACCAAGGCTCGAAATACCCGCTTTTTGTTGGTACGCTATCAAATTTGTTTCTAAGTTGAAACATCTTGGCTTGACTAGGGGGAAGTGACGAGATTCTGGGCAACCCGGGCTTGACACCAACAACCGACTACGTCAACCTTCTCGGTCAATACAAAGCTGCCGCGATGGCCAACGAACCTGGCGCGTTCACCAAGGAGTCGATTTGTACGTGGGCCCCGCCAGCGCCATCACCCACAGGAGCCAATCCGATCTTGGCACGTACAAACTCGTGGATGCCAGTGTGCACAGACCCAAACTTGAGGCTTTTACCAACAGATTCATGGACAACCAACACACGCCAAGGTGCCGTGTGCAACAACCAAGGCACGCCGTGCGAAGTTACAATCGATGGCGCCAATCCAACGAGCGAAAAAAGCATTTGCGGCAAGCCAATTGACGTCCCGAGCGGTGGCGGCGCGTGCAAAACGAGCGTCGACTGCGGCAGCCACGGTCAATGTGTTCCGGGGGACACTGGGCAACTCAAGTGTGTCTGCATTGGCTGCTGGGCCGGCGTATCCTGTTCCCTCTTCAGTCAGGACAAATGCAACACGCTCACCAACAATCCAAACGCACCCAAGATCATCTTTACGATGGTCGGGCTCTTCTTGGGCATCATGGCGGGTGTGTTTGCAGGACTGTACGTGGCAGCAGAAAAGAAGGCCGAGGAGTTGACGCACGCAGAGCAAATCGCCCAAAAGCAGAGCCGAATGCACCTGCTCTAATTGATATATCTAAATATATTGCCCGTTTTGAAGTTGGGGTCGACGAGTATGGCGCAGGATTGTTCATTTGAGAGTGGACTACGTGACTGATGACTGTATGACAATGGATTTCTTGAGCTTGTGTTTCTACTCTATGTAGGACTCGAACGGCGCAGGAATATGTCATGCGCGTTCTGGTAAATGTTGTTCCTGTCCACGAGGTCGCTTTGGGGAACATTGTGCTAATCAAGCCCCCACGAAGAAGATTTCGCACGGGGGTTTCATACTATATTTAGAGTACTCGGGTCCAATTGACGCGAAAAATGGGTCGAGTGGAGCCAGCAAGCGACGTGTTTGTGGGAGCACTACAAAAACGTGCTCTTCCGCATGAAAATTCGGATCGAAAGCACGTGTGCTACGTCGTCTTGGGTCTGCTCTATCTTGTCTTGAGCCTTGCGTGCAGTTGTACCTATGTGACGATCTTGGCCGAGTCCTTGACCAACGATTATTGGTGGCGCCAGTTCAACACGACGGGCGCCCACACCTTTCTTGCTGACGTCTTTAGTGCTCGCTTGAGCCGGGGTGTACATACGAATGCGACATCGTTGGACCTTTTCTCCATAGCCAACTTCAAGGACTATTCGCAACCCGTATCTTTTGTTGATTTGCGGGAAACAGCCGTTCGACGGTGGCTCTTGCGACCCCTACCGCTCAAATTGGCAGTCGAGACAGTTCGTGCCAACAGTTTATACGAGAACATTTACACCTTTGTCGCACCTTGCTGGGTCGATTTAGGTCGTCAATTCGAAATGGCGCACACATCCATTCGCCAGAAACGTTGTCTCCGAAATCAAAAAGCCAATGCGGCTGTGTATATGGAAGCCATGCTGCGAAATGTGGGCGCCGGTGAATTGTTGCATACGGCATTTGGTGGTTCAATCAACCAAACGATCTTGACCCCAGTGACGACCTTACCAAATGGCCAAGAGTGGGTTTCTGCGCTCTATGCACACGAATGGCTCTCCGTGGCTGACGAAATTGCGTTGTGGCAGCAATTTGGTTTAGAGTTTTGGACTATTCAGTACCAAAATCGATTTCATTACGGTGTTCAAGATAGCATATCCATTCGAAATGCGCTGGGAGATGAACAGCTACTCAAGATTAGTTCAGTACCTTACATTTTCAACAATTTAGCCAGTTGGTCGACAACAAATATATTCCGGGGCGTGTGGAACGACATGACGCACGCCATATACAATAATGCAAGTTTAGTCCGTCACACGTCAAACAGTTTTGAATCATTTGTTCAATCTTGGGACTTGGAATATAATGGACCTGTTGATACTGTTGGTGCTGTCCTTATTCGATCGGTTTTGGGTCCATTTGTTAGTTTGGACACGCAAATCATTGCTCTGCCAACTCTATTGATTGAATTCTTTGATTCCTTTCATACGGAAATACTCAACATTATTCAGACAAATCCTAATGGAGAAGCATTATTCAGGCAAATCGCACCCATAGGGGGTATTTCCATAGATATTATGCCCCCATCGTGGGTAATAGAAGACCACACAGTTGAGTTTTATGGGGGAAATCCCCTATGTTTCACGTTTACAAGTCCGCTACCCTACGCCCAAATGCCGTTTGATTTCGACGATTATTGTCAATCCCAAACCCCATTTGCCATGATGCTTGATTCCAACAATGTACTTTTCGGAATGATTGCAACAAGTTTAAATTTTCACGAAATACCAAACGTATGTCACATTACCTCATCCAGTCAGCATTGTGTAGCTTTGCTCACACGAGCATTTTCGAGTTTTCACGTTTTTGACAACATACTCCCTGTGATAGCTTTCCAACAAATCATCGAAGATATTGCGTATCTTCATATTCGTTTTGTCCAAATGGGGACCGTAAATGCAACCGAGAAATTTTTGACTCAGTCAATACTTGACCCGACATCCAAGTACTGGTCATTTTATGGCTGGCTTACTCTTTATGATTGGGTTGATGGGAAGAGAGAAGTACTTTACCTTGAAGGCGATAATGGAAACGTAACTATTATGTCTGATCGCCACGAATACATTCAATATTCAGCCAATCCATTGGAAGTACCTCGTATAGCTTGTGTGTACTACTGGCGCTTGACGTTGTATGTAACAATTGTGTCTGGAATTATCACTACGTACATTGTTTTTTATGGAATTTTTACCCGTTTCATGGCAATCAATGGGTTTAATTTATTTGAATATAATCGAGTGTTTGGAAGTGTCTGGATTGGTCGTCCACTTCTACTTCTGCGGGGATTTACTGCGATTATCGTTCTTGCCACCTCGACTGCCACATTATCCGTAACAAACGGTGTAACCAATTTTGATAATTTTAAACGACCATGGCTAGAGTCATCGGTTCTCGCGAGCGAAACAATTTGGTTGAATTACGTAATAAGCGATGTATTGCACCCAATTACAGCTGAAGTTACTTTGCCCTTTTCGCGTTTGAGTTGCGTGCTTGCATTTTTTGTGGTTCTTGGCACATCCATTGTTTCACCCATCCAGCCAACTGCGTTAATTGAGCGAAGCTGTAAAGTCACGTCATTTCGGCGAGGCATAGAATGCTTAAGTGGTTCGATTGAAATTGGTAGCTTCGATCGCGTTGTGTTGATTTTATCAATTCACGTGGGCAGTATTTTATTGGCATACCCCGTACTTCGAATATACAATAAAATGCAAACCGCCGGCACCACGACGATTGAGAGCTTTGCACGACACCATGTACTTATTCCTGCAGTGACAATCGTCGCAATGCACGATTCTTTCCATTGTCGTGCATGTGATCTTGACGTCGCTGCGTGTGTAATGTCGGGTATCTTACCAATGCACAATCATTTGTTTGATTTGAAAATATGGTATGGCCTTAAAATGGACTGTAAATCCGGTTTTTCTTTCACAAACGCTCAATTTCGGTTTCAAAGGTCGCTAAGCATTGCAAAACCATACTTTCAGCCACGCCACGCTCGGCTGAGCATGATAAGTTTTGTTTATATGGCTGGTTCAATCACTGGTAGCTATGCATTTTATTTACTGACTCAATCCGCATTGTCAAATGACTTTTGGTGGGCCACATTTGACACCAACACCCAAACATACCTCTGCAATTGGTTTAATAACAACCTTCAACTGACAAATGTGTGGCATGACTTGGATTTAGCAATTCCAATTCATGGAGCACTTTCTACTACGACCAATAAAATGGTTTCCCTTGTCAGTACAGCGCCATTATATGCAAACAGTGTTCAAGACGAATCTAATACATTGGCAAATGTCATCCAAAGTCTCCGTCAAATGGATGGTTGTACGCTACCATGGATCATGACTGCCTATTGCTACGTAGATTTTACTCGAAAATGGGAAATGGCAAACACACCCAAAAGGCAGCAGGGTTGCAAACATGAACAATCCAATGGTGCAGTGTATTTAGAATCGATACTAAGAAATTCGGCCTCAATAAACAATTGCTGGGGAACGGCTTTAGAAACAGGTATATATTCATATATCAAGTTGACGACAATTGGGGTAAAATGGTTAGATGCGACAATATCAAATCCGTTCTCTGTTAGCGACGAAATTAGATATTGGGTTTCTTACAACATATTGGAGTACACAACTCAGTGGCAAAACTATAAAAATTTGGGGGTTATCGAATCATTCACCATTCAAAGTGCATTTGGTTGGAAGTACTCTTTGACACTGAAATACTCAAACTCTTCGTCTCAATTAATTGTCCAAACATCGCTAAAAATGCAGTCGCCTTTGGTTTATGAATTGTCTCGTGTATCGTCCAATTCGAGCTCTATAAAAGGGTCGAGTCTCATAAGATCCAGTCCTTTGTTTGCTCTAACCAATCAAACCCCAGAAGCTATCCTAGCTGAAGATGGAATTATAGACTTGCCACTTGGTCCTGGGTTCAGTCGTCTTCGGAATGTTCTTGGCCCGTTCGGATCTGTTACAATGAAACGAGTTGGTTGTCCTCTTGTCCTTCGAACCTTGTACAAAAATCTAACATATTTTACGGCGCAGCTGCTTAGTGCCAACACAGATATCCAAAATGCATTTTTGTCCATCTATAATTCCTTCACCATGGAGCCCACACCAACCGCGTGGGATTTGGTAGGGCAACGCGGGGGAAACATTCTTTGTGAGTTGGATCCCACTGTTGTGTCGTTGCAGGATCGACCTGGGATTTCGTTTAGTGCCAACGGAGCATGCGGAATTAATTATGGAGCTAGCTTGCTCGAACCTATTCGATCTGATACGAGCTGTTTATTGAAGGTAGCTCTGATTTTGCCATCTATAAATGTCACTGCCGCAGCCCAGAGGGAAAAATTTGACTCCGCATCGTCCAAACAATTAATTCAACAAACCTATAACTTCGTTAACTCGTACATTGAGCCGAGGAATTTTCAGCAACTACGAGAACAAGCCCAGATGACAAAAACTATCATTCGGAATCTGATAAAGGTCAGTATCATTCAATATATTTTCAATTCAAGTCAGTATTCCCTGTCCACAATTAATTTTTTTGACCCGACGGACTCTGATTTCGAACTCTTTGCTTGGCTTTTTATGTTTGATTGGGTTCAAGGCCTTCGCGAAGTTGTGACTTTCCAAGGTGATAGCGGTACACTGACATCCCTTTCAACTGGTGCTATGTATATTCAAACGGCAGTAAATCCCTTGGAAATCCCTTTGAATGTGGCTAACTACATGCGTTGGTTTCTTCAGTATATTACGTGGGTCATGTTTGGCGTTGCATGTCTCGTTTGCCTCTATATTATTGGCTTGAGTGGTCATATCGAAGCCTTAAATATGATGTCATTCAGTCGCGTCGCGTCGCTTGTTTGGATCGGTCGGCCTCTGATTTTTCTTCGCGCGCTGTCAGCCATCTGTCTCATGGCCACCTCCACGCTACAACTAAATCGACCACACCAAGGGTTGGTCACGTATTTTGAGTCTGTTCCTCAACCCTGGTACATGGTAATACTAGCTGCTGGCGAGCTGAATTGGATGGTGTATATTATAAACGACATATTCTCTGTTACGACTCAACAATATACGCGAGGTTATTCGACGAAATGCTTCTTTCTTGTTTGGGTCGCATCGGCCATTTGCGGCTTTCTTGTACCCCCAAGAGGCTCGGTAGCTATTGATCGAGTATGTACCGTTGTTGAAGTTGATTACCAGGTCGTGTGCAATGCCGGTTCAATTGCAATCGGCAGTGTTAATCAATTTTTTGGCCTGCTTGTACTTGTTGGCACTTGTTGCGCGGTTTGTTATGTGACAGAGCGTTCTCAACAGCCGCACCCAAAGTCGTCTACTCTGCTGACAACCTCGAATTTCCTCTATGCGGCAGCAAAGTACCAATTTCAAACGACGAATTGGGAATTCCACAACATTCAATATCTCGACAAAGCGTCTGCCGTGCTCACTGGTGTACTTTCTATTCAGTTTCGAAAGGACTTGTATATTTTTGACATCAAGACGTGGCGCATGTTCGTCGTTTCGTCAGAACAACTTGGTTTGGACGATCACGATTTGCCACCCCATCTCGCCAAAGCAATACCGCTCGTCGAATGAACTATTCAGCAATGGAAATACACTTATAAACTCTCTAGGAGTTTCAGTAGACTTTGAGCTTTCGTTCCCATCATGTATGCGTGATGATAAGTAATCCAATACTTCGCATACTTACATTGATCAAAACATATTAAGTTCAAATCGTGCGGAGGTTACGGTCTCTACTGGTTGAGCAGTGTTGACCCGTTTTAATTCGCGTTCCAAGGCATGCAATAGTCAGTCCCAACTGGGGATAACATATATTGCGTGTGAGACAACAGATTTTTTTCGTTATCAATACCAAAACAGTCGGTTGACGTTGCAACGTCACACACGTCAACAAAAGCGGAATGTAAGGCGTGTGGTTATTGTGATTAAGTGTAACATCCACTAAGCAGCATGTAAGGCATGTGGTTATTGTGAATAGGCACCCTCACGAGAAAAATACTTTGAAATTGTTCGGATGTCCCAGCACTCGGTTGACACCAAAAAGTCAACCTAGTGCTCTTATACCTACATTCGTGCCAATAGCAACCACCGCTCTTGAGTATATATAAGGAGTCTGTTAATTGCCTAACATATATGTACTAGTTGATGCCAATCAAGGCCGCCAACCAACGCTGTCGATGTATCTGTTCGTTGACATAGATTGGTTGCCTGAGAGTCTTGGGCATAACGTGGGCTGGCCGAGCTTCTCGAAGCCCATCCATTCATTAAGGCAAGTTAGAAGCTTCCTTTTATGCGCGCGACACACCATCATGCTCTGTATTTTTCCTGGATTCGAAACCTCCTCGAAATGGGAAAATAATTGATGATATTGTCAAACCGAGTGCAAGCCTTTAAGGCGCTAGACAAGGTTTAATCGATAATCGGGCGATTGGGGCAAAACTCCCGTAATAGGACCCTTTAGAGCACGTAAACCAACAGTTTCTTAGCGCAAATATACCGCCTCTCCGGCATATTTAGTATCAATAAATCTGTTAATTGAAATGTATTATTAATAGTGTCTCTCAAGAAGCGTAAAATAAACCAGGTATCAAAGTGCACATGACAATCCTCATTTGGCAAACAAGTCCTAATCTTGTCCTGAATGAACCAGTTGGGGGTTTCAATCTACATTTGAACCAGTTGGGGGTTTCAATCTACATTTAAATCACCCACGAAACCCTGGAAAATCGACACGTTCATGTGCAATGAGCCGCCGAGTCATACCTGTGTCGCCGACTGATCGCGGCAAGGAAATACCACAGTCGGATTCTACGCCACAGTGGCACCACGCTCTTTATGTTGGCTTGGGTTTGGTCTATCTCCTCTTTAGCTTTGTGTGCAGCGTTCTCTACCTGACGATCTTGGCGGAAAATGCGACAAACGACTTTTGGTGGCGCCAGTTCAACACGACAGGCGGCCAAACATTTCTCGCGGATATCGTAAATGCCCATTTGATATTAGGACTGGATGAAAATGCCACGACCTTGAACCTCTTTTCCACAGCCAACTTGAAGGACTACTCTCAACCATCAACATTTGTAGACATGCGGGAAACAGCCGTTCGAAAATGGTTGCTGCGACCCCTGTCTCTCAAATTAGCAGTTGAGACGGTCCGTGCCAACAGCCTCTACGAGAATATGTACACGATTGTTGCGCCTTGCTGGGTTGATTTGGGCCGTCAGTATGAAATGGCGCACACGCAAATTCGACAACACCGCTGCCTAAAGAATCAAGTCGCAAACGCCGCCTTGTACATGGAAACATTGTTGAGAAATGTTGCTGCGAGTGATTTGACGCAATCAGCGTTTGGCATTTCCATCAACCAGACGATCTTGACCCCCGTGACAACGCTTCCCAACGGCAAGGCTTGGGTTTCGGCATTATATACACTCAAAGGACTGTCCGTGGCCGACGAAGTAGCAATGTGGCAGCAAAACAATTTAAAGCACTGGACGATTCAGTATCAAAATCACTTTGATTTTGGTATCCAAGACAAAATTGGAATAAAAAATGCATTGGGTGTTGAGCAGAATTTCAAAATCAGCTCCATCCCATTCGTGTTCAGTAACGTTGCCAGTTGGTCAACTACGGATGTATCCAGGGGGCTTTGGAACGACATGGCGCATGCCATATATTATGATGCAAGTTTGGTCCGCCATACTTCCAATTATTTTGAAACTCGTGTTGAATCATGGGATTTAGAATACAACGGCCCCGTTAACACCGTTGGTGCTGTTATTTTTCGGTCCGCTTTGGGCCCTCTAACGAGTTTGGACACGCAATTAATGTTTCCTCCAAAGGCGTTGGTCGATATGTTCATTTCCTTCCAGGAAGGACTGCATGACACAATTCAGTCGAATTCTCCCGCCGCGGCTTTATTGAAACAAATTGTACCCACTTTGATTGATATCATGCCTCCGGCATGGGTGCTAAAAGACACAATTGTGGAGTACTATAGTGGTAACCCCCTCTGTTTCTCATATACAACACCACTACATTATGCCCAAATGCCTTTTAACTACTACGATTATTGTCAAACTCAAACACCATTTGGCATTGCATTTGATACCAACGTCCACTTTGCAATGTTTGCGACTGGCTTGAGTGCTCGAGAAATTCCAAATGTCTGCCAAATAAGTCCATCAAAGCAGCAAGTGTGCAATAATATTTTATCTGACGCTCTCACGTTCCACATGCTGGGGACAATAGCCTCTGACCAACTGACTCAATATATAGTTGAAGAAATTGTACCCCTTCACATTAAATTTGTACAAATGACAACCATAAATGCAACAGAAACACTTTTGACACAGCCAATACTTGACCCGACTTCTAAATACTGGTCATTTTATGGCTGGCTTACATTATATGACTGGGTTGATGGAAAGAGGGAAGTACTTTTTCTCGAAGGCGACAGCGGAAACGTAACTCTCATGTCTGATCGAACTGAATACATTCAATATTCAGCAAATCCATTGGAACTACCACGTAATGCTTGTCGTTACTATTGGTATTTGATACTATACTTTACGATTGTGTCTGGAATAGTCACATCATACATTGTATCCAACGGAATTTGGAATTGCTTCAAAACTATCAACGGTTTCAATCTGTTTCAATACAATCGAGTGTTTGGAAGTGTTTGGATTGGTCGCCCACTCCTTTTCCTACGGGGAGTCACGGCTATTATCATTCTTGCAACATCAACTGCAACGCTAACCGTAACAAATGGGGTAACTCGTTTTGATAACTTCAAACGACCTTGGATCGATTTCCTAATTCTTGCCAGTGAGACACTCTGGGTGAATATTGTCGTCAGCGATGTCCTTATTCCAGTCACAGCCGAGCTGACATTACCCTATTCGCGCTTGAGTTGTGTTTTGGCTTTTTTTGGAGTTCTTTGCACTTCAATAATTTCTCCCATTCAGCCTGTTGCAAAAATCGAGCGAACATGTAAAGTCACGTCCTTTCGGCGAGGAATTGAATGCTCGAGTGGTACAATCGACATTGGAAGTTTCGATCGCGTGAAATTGTTCGTTGCAATACATTTTGGATGCATTTTTTTTTCGTACACTGTGGTTCGAATCTTGTATAAAGTATTTTCACGCAGATCAATCGAAGCAGAAATGCCCACACAACACCACGTACTTATTCCTGCAGTGACAACAGTTATAATGCATGAGCCATCAGCAGGGGGCGATTGCCATGCATGGGACTTAGATTTCGCCGCTTGCCTAATGTCGGGAATGTTGCCCCTTCCTAATTACTTGCTTGATATGAAAATGTGGACTGTCCTAAAAGCGGAATCTCATTCTGGTCATTCCTTTACACACTCTACATTTCAAATTCAACCAAAAACGACATCCATAAAACCTATATTTCAACCACGCCATGTATGGTTGAGCATCGTTAGTTTTGTCTATATGGCTAGCTCAATCTCAGGCAGTTACGCCTTTTTGGTATTGACCCAATCCGCAATGTCAAATGATTTCTGGTGGGCTTCTTTCGACACCAATACCCAAACCTACCTCTGTAATTGGTTCAATAATAACCTGCAACTTATAAGTGAGTGGCATAATATTGAATTGGCAAGCACGAGTCATGGGGCGCTGTCAACGACGACGAATAAAGCAGTTTCGCTCGTAAATTCTGCTCCATTATATGTCAATGGCATTCAGGATGAAGTAAATTCGTTGGTTAATGTAATCCAAAGTCTGCGCCAAATGGATGGTTGTACTCTTCCATGGATCATGACAGCCTATTGTTATGCAGATTTTAATCGAAAATGGGAAATGGCCAACACAGCTACTAAACAAAGTCGCTGCAAACAAAGTCAAAGTAATGGGGCGGTATATTTGGAGTCGATATTGAGAAATGCTAATTCGTTCGCTTTGGCGAAGTGCTGGGGTGACGCATTGGACTATGGGGTATTTTCCTACATCAAATCAACATCTACGGGTGTCACTTGGTTGAATACTATATATTCCAATGCGAATTCCGTCGACGATGAAGTTAAGTTTTGGGCTTCTTTAAATATTTTGGAATATTTGACTCAATGGCAAAACTATAAAACATTGGGAGTTGTTGAAACGTTTACCATCCAAAATGCTTTTGGATGGAGCTATCATTTGACATTAAAGTATTCAAACAGCTCGTTCCAAGTATCCGATCAAACATCCTACAAAATGCAGCTCCCTCTTGCAATGGATTTATTACATTTCGTATCCAACTCCAGTATTCAGCAAAATATAAATCTTATTCGATCGAGTCCTCATTTTGTGTATACCAATCATACCCCGGTCGATATTTTAGTCCAAGCTGGTGTCATCGCGTTGCCCATTGGACCCGGACTTATGCTTGTGCAAAATGCTCTTGGGCCATTTGGTACCGTTTCGATGAAGCGAGTCACTTGCCCAAGTACACTTCAAACTGTGTACCAAAACCTTATGTTATATTCTTCGAAACTACTAAGTGGCAACACAGATATTCAAACTGCATTTTTGAAAATATATACTTCATTTACATTGCACCCAACTCCACGCGCATGGGATAATTTGGAACAGCGTGGTGGAAATATTCTATGTGAGCTTGAACCCAACTACGTTTCATTACAAGACCGCCCCAGCGCCTCGTTTAGTGCCCAGGGATCATGTGGAATAAATTTCGGAGCGAGTTTGATTGAGCCTCTACGGTCTGACACAAGTATTTTATTGAAAGCATTGATGGTGCTGCCAACTGTAAACGCCGCGTCTATTGCACAGAGAGAACGCTTTGACCCCAGATCAAGCGAAAACATGATTGAGCAAACTTATGCATTTATCAAAGCATTCTCAGAGCGCAATGAAGTGCTACAGTTGCAAGAACAGGCTAAGCTCGCCAAAAATGATGTTCAAAATATACTCAATGTCAGCCTTTTGCAATACATTTACGGACCAAGTGGCTATTCGCTGCGCGGTGTCAATTACTTTGATGCAACTGAACCCGAATTTGAGTTATTTGCATGGCTCATTATGTTTGACTGGGTCCAAGGGCTTCGGGAAGTTGTTTCCTTTGAGGGTGATCTCGGAAAACTTACCTCCATGTCCACCAGCACCACTTTTATTCAAGTGGCTGTGAATCCCATGGAAATTCCGTTGAATATTGCCTACTATATGCGATGGTTGTTACAATATATTACGTGGGTTATGCTTGGTGTCGCTTGTCTCGTCTGTCTCTATATTATTGGACTTCGGGGTCAAATTGAAGCCTCCAACATGACGTCCTTTAGTCGTGTAACCGCGTTGGTGTGGATTGGGCGGCCTTTGATTTTTCTTCGGGCGCTCTCGGCTATCAGTCTCTTGGCTACGTCCACACTTCAACTCACACGACCTTATAAAGGCCTCGTCACATATTTTACTTCTGTGCCGCGACCTTGGTATATCGTCGTACTTGCCGCCGGCGAACTCAATTGGATGGTGTATATCATAAATGACGTTCTGTCTCTGATCACCCATCAGTGCACGCAAGGTTATTCGATCAAAAGCTTTATTCTGGTTTGGATCGCGTCAGCTGTTTGGGCTTTTGCCGCGCCCCCCACTCGATCCATCACAATCGATCGAGCGTGCACTGTGGCCCAAGTGGATTACCAGGTTGTGTGCAACGCGGGTACGATTGCAATTGGCAGCGTCACCCAATTTTACGGCCTCCTTGGACTCGTCGCAGGTTGTTGCGCCGTGTGTTATGCGGTCGAGCGATGTCGACATGAAAAACCAAAATATTCGTCAGGGTTCATGTCCTCTAATTTCCTCTACGCGGCTGCAAAGCACCAATTTCGAACGGATAAATGGGAGTACCACAATATCCAATACCTCGACAAAGCCTCCGCAGTCCTCACGGGCATTCTATCGTATCGCATTCGAAACGAATTGTATATTTTTGATATTAAGACATGGCGGATGTACGCCATTCCGACGGATCAACTTGGTTTGGACGATCCTTACTTGCCTGAACATCTGGCCAAGGCGATCCCGCTCGTGGAATGAGTTTTGTTCAATTCAATTCCATGGAAATTGATTCGAATATTTTCAGTCCGAGTTTCTCTTGTAAAAGACAAATTTCTTGATTTGGTCGAGGTGTATTTTAGCCAACTAAAGTTTTGCCCTCTAGAGTGATTGACCATGTAGATCCTGTCCTGACTATCTTGCCCACCAGGAGTGGATATAATTTTAGCTAATAATTCATGACTTTCCATTTACTATACACTACGTCCACTATAGTATTGTTCAGCAGTAGAACAAGTCAACAGATTTGCAGAGACCTTCGCAAAACAGCACTTGTACACCAGATTGAAACATAGAATTTTGGCATTAGAATATCTTTTCCAACATATTCAATGCACCACCTTCGGGTGTTTGTTCAAATTTCTCTAATGTGCTAGATACCTCTCGACTTAACGTAATACTTTAGCATACATACAACGCCGTCGTGTTTGTCGTCCGAAATGTTTTCTTTTATGGACATCGACTTGTATTAGTTGAAAGGCCGGTTTGAACACATTAGAGAGGTGCAACTTCTAATAACTAGCACATGCGACATCACAATGGACAGACATGCACACGTGTATCAGAGGCCTCCACTGCATCCAATCAAAAGCGCCTCGACAGATCAAACCGACCGATCCTTGAAGCAATCGAACAATGGTACTTTTATTGAAACGTCACAACTCCCAAATGTCGGTCGTGGGAGATCGTGACCATGGCATTTTGATTGGCATGCCACAGCGCATGGAGGACTTTGAGGTTGTGCACCGTCACAGTCTGATGGGGGCCTTCCAGCTGTTTGCAGGCTCGAATATCCCAAATAGAGACTTGGCCGACGGTGCTTCCACACGACACGTGCATGCCTACACTCCGAAATATATCCTATTCCTTGGACACTCACACTTGTACCTGCCGATGACCACCGGGGCGTAATGTACTGACTCATCGACTTGTTTTGTGCCTTGTACCACACGAGCGACGGCATCCGGTCGTTCGTGCGTTGTCGTAAATCATGTAAATGCATCGTCTGGTCCGCTGTGTTGACCGCCGAGAGCATGAGCAAATGGGGGTTGGCTGGGTGTTCCAAGACGGAATTGATTTTGCTGATGGCGGGTTTTCGAAACTCGCGTACTACCGATGCCGTCCGGGCTTGAAAGTCATATTTCATGACCATGCCATCCAACGCGCCGGTAAAGACTGCGTTGCCAGAGCTGTGGGGACACACAGCGCGGACTTCGCTCTTGTGGTGCGTGTGCAGTGTTTGAACGTCTTGCGTCTTGTGGTTCCAGCACACGAGCTCGTGTTTGGCGCCGCCACTGACCAAATACGTCTCATCGAGCCATGTCAGGCACGACACACCCCTACATTATGTTGTTGCATGAGGCCTTGCAGGATGATGCAGATAGAGTCTACTTGGGGTGCATGGTCGTCGAGTGTTTCCACACGTTTGTGGGCGGCAAATGGAGCTTCGAGTCGTCGTTCCATTCAGCGACGGCGACACTGCCGCGGCCGTCAACGGCGTCCCGGAACCCCATCGCGAGCTTGGTCTGCGTCGGATGCCACGCCAAACTCTCCATGCACTGCTGGTCTTTCCGGAAGAGCGAGGCCTTGAACCAACCAATCTTGGAGAGTGTCCGTCGCGGCGCCTGGTAATGCCAGAGACGCACCATGCCTTCGTCCGACGACGTTGCGAGGATGTCGGGGAGCGTCGAGTGGAAGACGGCGCAGCGGAGCTTCCGGTCGCTCTCGTCGGGGATGAGGGTCGATCGCGGCTGGCCGAGGAGCTTGGCTTTCTCGGTCGTCGACCAAAAGTGATCGGGGGAGCGGTGGTTGCTTCGCAGGTCTGGCGCATGAGGGACATGCGGCACCATGGGCACGTGGACAGTGTTGGGGGTCATGTTGTTGCGAGAACTGCTGTTCGGGGAGGAGGCGGGAATGGTTACCGTGGTCCTTGATCGCGTCGAGGATCGCCGAGGCGGGCTTTCGAGGACGATGATGGGCCGCATCGGCAGCGCGGCGGTTTCGAGGCGGGGGTTCTTGGCCGGCGGCGGCTGGTGGTCCACGGACGACGTCGGCGACGATGCGGGGATCTCTCCCGCCCGTCCACTCTGCTCATACACGCGGAAGATTTCCATGCGCTTGAGGATACTATCCCTCTGGATGAGAAGGTCCTGCCGTTTGTACTCGACACTCCTGAGTTCGTTCATATGGTGCTCCACCGCCCGTTGATGTCTCTCGACAAAGGTCTCCTGCTCCTTGATCGACTCGACACACAGCGCCAGCGCTTCATTGCTCTTCTGGAGATCCTTTTCCAGTTGGGACAGGTCCGGCGTCCGCGGCAAACTGTTCCGCCGCTGCGCCATTGCCGTTGATCCCACTGCGCGCTCAAAAATGCTCTTCGTCTGTTGGCGCGAGGAAAATATGGGTTCATTTCAGCCAATGAAATCGCTTACATTGGCTTCAACGAGTTAAAGAATAAAACGCATTTTCGTCCTCCATTCGGATAATTCAACCAATTTATCCGGAGTACCACCCAATCGCGAAATAACGTAGAATATACAAGTAACATAAAAGACGACAATATTTCGTGCAATACTTGACATAAAATTTGAACTCCAAAACGTCGGGCCAAAATGACATTATTTTGGGCCATTCAGCTCAAATAATCAGGAATATACTTGCATTTTGATACTTTGCAATTCTCGACAAACTGGAGATGCTAGCTCTTGAGACAAATGCCGGCCCCCCATGTCGGCCATGGCAGGAGAGAACCCCAGCTCCAATGGCCGCAGTAGGAGTGTCGTAACCCGCGAACACTCAACATTTGGACGATGGGTTGGTTCGTGGTAGTCGGCCTTGCCGCTCTGTGCATTGTCGACGGCGCGAAGCTGGCACCGATCCTCGTCCGCGGCAATCGCTTGTACAACTCACAGACACATGAACGCTTCTTCATCAAGGGCATCACATACGACTACGATGTGAGCGATGCCAATTACCCCAAGAGCAAATCCATCATCGAAAGCAATTTGAAGGATATGATCGGCTCGTTTAACACATTTCGTCTCTACAACGCTGACCCGACCCGAACGTACGATCAGTTTATGGCACACATGGACTCGTTGGGGGTCTACGTTATGATCTCAGCCACACCCGCCAACCTCGAATACTATGGCAAGTATCGATTCTCGACCATTACAAAAGCCTGGGGCCCCAACGGCGACGAAGTCTCCAAGGATGGCGCGGCGCTGGCGCAAATGGACCAGACCAAGGCATGCTACCCGGCGCTGCTCGTCGAATACGGCTAACTCCTGATCGAGGACTTTGCGAAATACGACAACACGCTTGGGTTGATCACAGGCAATGAAACCCTGCAGCACGATCTCCCGGCCGCCGCATGAGTCAAGCAATACACAGCCGACTTGAAGCACTGGATGCGCTTCCACGCCAAGCAGATCCGCATCTTGCCATTGGCTTACGCGGGTGCTGACAGCGATGGCCAGGCAGGCGCCAAGACTGTCAAGCCAGACGATTACTCTGTCATCAAGATTATGGGGTTGCTCTGCGGGGACACGATGGTCAATGGTGTCATGCAGTCGAGCATTGACATTTACATGATCAACGAATACCGGTGGTGTAACGTTCCCGGCACGTTTGGACCATACCAAGAATTTGTGGATTTGGCCAAGGGAGTGCCCATTGTGATGGCGTTGGGTGAATTTGGCTGTGACGAATCGCCCCCCCGCTTCTGGACCATGGTGCCATCTTTTCCGACTCGACGACGTCACTGGGCTTTACGGATGTTTTTTCCGGCGGGTTTGCCTATACATTTGGTCAAGCGTCGCTTCCATCAAGCTCGAAATACCCACTTTTCACAGGTGGGGGCTTGGAGGTGATAGGCAAGCGGGGGACAATTCCCACCGCAGACTGCAAGAGCTTGGTCACGCAATTCAAAGCAGCCAAGATCTCGACAGAGTTTGGTACGCCCGACTCGATCTGTTCGTGGACACCGCTTGGGCCGTCAACGGGGAAGAATCCCATTGTCGCTCGTACGGGCACCATGGTTTCCCACATGCGCAGACATGGCCATCACGATCATGTCATCCGAAAAGTGGATCACCAACACCCGCCAAGGGGTGGTCTGCAACAGCGACGGCGCGCCGTGTGAAGTAACGATCGAGTCAGCTAACCTGACCACCGAGGAATCCATCTGCGGCAAGCCGATTGTCTTGCCCAGTGGCTGCGGCACGTGCAAGTCGAATGCTGATTGCGGCAGCCATGGCCAATGCAGTGTTGTTGGTGACGTGGGTAAAAACGGATCGACGTGTCAGTGCATTGGCTGCTGGTCGGGCGTGTCGTGCTCGCTCTACAGCAAAAAGAAATGCAACACACTCACGAGCAACCCGACAGTCCCCAGGATTGTCTTCACGGCAGTGGCGGCAGGGTTGGGGCTGGTGACACTTGTCTTTTGTGGACTTGGAATCGCTGCAACCAAAGAAATCAAGAAACTGCGCCAGGCTGAAGAGCGAACGAAGAGGCATGTATGACTTGTAATTTATTTTGAATGGAAGTTTGGTGGGACGAGAATTTCGTTGCACTCATTAATACTTTAAATTATCATTAAATCCTGGACTTGTATGGAAATTGGTTTGTCTACTGAAAATATAGCCCATGGATGGTTATAATATGATATCCTTGGTCAGCTTTTGCCAAAATTACAGCGACCACTGTAAACCCTCTTGGTCAAAAGAAAGGTGGTTGACGTGTTTAAAGATAACAGCCTACTCAACCAGAGGGATGGCACACACTAAATGCATTGGCAGATTCGCGTCTTTGAAACCGAGTTGGTCGGCCGAAATCGTATAAATTCTCCACGTTTTTACGTCAAATATATACAGTTCATCTCGCCACGGAAGGGAAATAACGCCTGTGAGGACAGCCGAGGCTTTGTCGAGAAACTGGACGCCTTGGAATTCCCACTTTCTCGTCTGAAATTGGTGCTTGGCAGTCGCGTACAGAAGATGTGATTGGGGAGAACGGGAAATACCTTGTGTTTTATACTGCATGCGTTCAACGACATAACTGACAACGCAGCACACAATGCAGAGTCCAATCAAGGAATAGAATTGATTGACACTGCCAATGGCAATGGTGCCACCGGTACAAATAACCTGAAAATCCACATGCACGACAGAGCACTCGCGATTTATGGCAACTGAAAGAGCCTCTGGCGCTGCAAACGCCCAAATAGCAGACACAACCCACACAGAAGTGAAACTTTTCATGGAATAGCCCCGTGTAAACTTGCTTGTTGCGACAGAACATACGTCGTTGATGATAAACACCATCCAATTCAATTCACTTGCCGCCAGAACAATTGTATACCAGTGCTGTGGCTCGGACTTTAAAAACGACACGAGACCTTGGTGCGGGCGGGTGAGCTGCAGCGTCGATGTGGCCAAG
>VJMH01000031.1:0-32203 GCA_009835185.1 Aphanomyces stellatus
TTTGAAAACTGAAAAACTAAAAAACAGTATTTTCCTCTAAGTGAATTAGAGTTGAAAACTGAAAAACTAAAAAACTCTACTTTTAGAGTTATACAAAATATATACTTCGAAGTAATAACTTTAATGCGTAGCACGTAGTTTACGGAGTAATAATTGGGAAAGCTTCGCTCCTCCCCCCCCCAGCTTTTTTTTACGAGTACCAGCAAGCCCTCCTCTCGCTCCTCGCGTCGGACGTCTTGCCACGCTTCCAAGTCTAGTCGTGGTTCGACGCTATCGACCGGTCTCGCAGCGTCCGAGGACTAGAACGGGTGCACCGCTTGACTTCGTTGCGTGTGTCGTCACAATCCCACGACGTGAATCGTCGCGACATACGACAAGACGAAAGGCAAGTTGCCGACAACCTAGTCGTGCCAATCTCAGGCATATTGTCGTCGTTGCCATTGTCACAACCCAACGACATTGCTCACGACAACCCTCGACCTCCCAGTCCGACGTTGATAAACACTGCGTCCTTGTCGTATTTGCGGTCGTGAACGTCCGCGACCACCTGAGTTGATGTTGAAAGATTACACAATCAACTTGGAAGAAAAGTCCATCGACCAGTCATTCCAACGTTGGCGAAGCTCCTCGGTCGGCTTGTGCACATGACATGGTACGTCCACGATCAATTTTGTCACAACGTCACTTGTCGTAGGTGGTAGCTGATCGAGATGGCAATTTTGATCAACGGATATGCGTTTCGCTGTATCACGAGGGGCCAATACAATGCAGATAGGTCAAGTTCAACACGTTCGAAACCTGTCGAGGTCGTGACGTGTCCAAATTGTCCGCCTTGGTTTCGTTGCTACACCGATGTCGACGAACACACATTCGATGACTATGATGTCCAAGTTGTATCGAAACTGTGACTCCTATCTCCATGATCAAACGAACACACTCGGTAAATATTCATCCCACAGCTCATGAGACTGTGCAGCTTGATCTTACTTTGTCGGGGGTCGACTGCGATGTCCCTCCGATCCACTTTTGACTCGTGGTTCGAGCGTCCATAAGACAAAGCAACATGTCTAATTCGGACAGAGGTCCGAGGGTTGTAAACGCCTTGCACTCGCCTCCGTCGTAGACACGACACGCAGCCACACTGCATGTGACGTCGCACTGGTAGTTTCCCACCATGTACGCCAGGCAGCTGGAGGTGCATATGGGCTCACAAGGCACGACGCCACCACAGAGCGGGGTATCGTCCAGCACGACGCGGCGGCGTGCGACGAGCGCAATATTGACGCCCGTCAGCGCGTTGGTTGAATTTACAAACGGGTTGGAGCTTAGGTCGAGCAAGACCGCGGCCGTTGCGAGCGCTGCGGGGACGCGCGTGAGCTCGTTGTTGGACAAATCGACGCGGTTCAAGCCGACTGCAGAAGCGACTGCTGCCACGCCAACGGAACGTCCGTGGTATCGGTGTACAATCTCTGGCTAGCGCAAAAGTTGTGATCCTACCACAGCCTCTCATTTATTTTGGGTGGCGGTAAACAATACCACAAATTTTCTCGACACAGTGAGCTGGTCACGATTCCTGGTGCCCAGAACCCTTTTCTGTCGAACAGCACAGGCATAGCACTGTCTCATGCGTGGTTACACATTTGTGCCTTGTTTTTCGAAGTTGAATCCATTTTTCGTTTCTTGGACGATGTCGATCCTCGCCGTATTGCCGCGACTGACTTGGTGGGTGCCATCTCAACCTGCCAGCCTGGTCTGTCCGCCCAGCTTACGCCACTTGCCACGATCCTTTGCACCGCAGAGAGCACCTAGTGTATCGTTCGAGTTGGGCCCAAAGCCATGTATCAGACATGTGGCGCTCCTTTGGTTGGCGTTATGTCGCATGAGCTCGGCACCATCACTCTTCCATTCCGCTCCTGTCCATGCACCTGCACATCAGATGGAAGAAAAACCATGGAAATTTCAAACTATGCGAATGCCCTGAATCTCATCGTGCGGCAGTGCGGGAGGGTGGCGGGGTGGCAACAAATTGTGTGACTTGACGAGTGAGCTCCCGATCGAATGTCACAAAGGCACCCTTGTTGCCCGCGTGGCCGCAGTAATTCGACGCACTAAATACCGTGACGCATCGTCCGTCGTGGCAGACGTCGTAGCCATCCATTCTGAGCTCATGCGAACGGACGACCAGATCTACACGACGACCTACATCACACACTCGCTCGAGTCAAGACCGTACCCAGTTCATTCAGGTCGAGGAAAGCGCGGGTGACGTCGGGACCAAATTGCGTGCCAAACCCGCGCTTGGACGGGACGCAGCCTTGCAACGGCTGCGGGTCGCTCCAGAGCAAGTCGGTCATGAGGCCTACCCTTCATGTCATGCACGAGAAGGCGGACGGACAACGACCTCTGGCGGGGGGATCGCAGTTGCGTTGAATCTTGTCAATGTCGGCCAGCGTCACACGGGACTGGCGGGGCAACCCACCGTGTACAACAAACACTTTGTCGTTGAGGCAGGCTGCCAAGGGCAGCCAGCGGAAGGCTTCTTGAAACAAATGCAGGAGGAGCAACGCGTCCTTGCCATATTTGGCTTGCACTTCGGCATCAAAGCCATACAGTTTGTTCATTTGCTTCGCTTCGTGGTTGCCACGCACGAGGTGGACATGATCGGGTGATGCGAGCTTGAGGAGGAAGAGCGTGAGCGTGACTTCGACCCCAGAAGGACCGCGGTCGACAAAGTCACCGTTGAAAACGTACGGCCGAGACGCAGATGGGAGTCCGTGGAGCTCAAAGATGGTACAGAGGTCGTGGAATTGACCTATGCGCGTGTGTGGTCACAGACAACAGACGACGGAGTGTACCATGGGTGTCGCCGCAGATGGTAAGGGGCGCCGCCTCGTCGATGGAAAGTCGAAGAAGTGTCGGCAGCGCTGCCAGCATTGACGTGACGGCCATGAGAATGTCAATCACGTATTTTGGATGGAGTTGTTGGCCGCGCTGGAATGCTTGGATGACATCTTGGACAAGGACCAATGAGATCGGCGTCGCCACATCCACATGAGGACCATTGTACGACGGATCAATTGCTAGTGCACGCAAGCATGAGACCAACACAAGGGACAGCGATGACTCTACCGATGGACGATGTGTCGATTATCTCGCTGAGGGCAGGTGTCTTCTCCACTTCGAATGCAATGTCGCCAAATGCTCCCGCAGCAAACGCCGCCTGTTGAAGCAGTCCATTGCACAGATGAACTTTGGATGCGGCGTCCTTGGCCTGTGGATCGAGTTCCAAGAGGGCATGGAAGTCGTCGAGTGCGTCCTGGACATTTTCAAGCCCTAGATTCGCCATCCCGCGTCGAAAATACCCCTTGCAGTACGATGGGTCGACAAGGATGGCGCTTGATGCATCGTCAAACGCCAAGTCAAAGTTCTTCAAGCGGAGGTGCGCAGCAGCGCGGTTCGCGTAGTACACAGCCGTCGCGTCGAGTGATATCGCCATGGAGTACATTTCGACTGCCTTGGAGTACGCAGAAGCGTTCATGGCAGTGTTGCCCCTTTCCTTGAAGACGTCGGCGCGAGATCGTGCGTCGCTCGTCACTGGGGCAATCGCGTCCAAGTCGACGATTCCTGTCTTCGTCATCGCAGCACGAATAGCGGTCGCGAGATCTACGTCCTTGTCGGGAGGTCCTGCTCCGTCTTCGCCGCGTCTTGCTGCCATCGACACTTGGCACCCGTAACGCTTTTTCAAATTTCGTACATTCTGGAACTCTGGCACTCGTCAAGCATTCGGATATTATCCGGAAGTACCCTTTAATGACATTGTGTGTCCAATCAGAAACCGTTTCTCGTACATCCAGGGCTTTGATTGGCTACAAAACAACCGTACAAAAATGGGACTTAGATCGAAATCACACCGCTGCTCTCCTTGGCCTTCTTGGCCTTCTGGAACGGGTTGGGCGACGTCTTGTTGAGCTCGCCAATCTCACCGCTCATGCTCAGTCGCTTCGCAGACGCGATGGGATCGAACACCGTCGCGGGGGTCAGCTTCCCAGCCGCGGGCTTGGTCGGCTTCTTCGCGCGCTTCTTCAACGCCGACTTCTCAGGCGCCGCCGGCGACACCGGCGTTGGCTGCGTGTTGGGGGTGGCGATGTCTCGTTCATCGTCCGAGTCGGAATCGGCGGGCATTTGCGACGCGATCTTGGCGAGGATCGACTTGGTGGACGCGGCGGCCTTGGCGAACGGCGGCGGCGGCGTCGTCACATGGAGTGGGGCCTTCTTCGGTCGGACCGGCGACGCCGGGGGCTCGTCGTCGTCGCTTTCAACGACGCGGGATTTAGCAGTCGGCTTCTTCACGGGCGAGGCAGGGGGCGTCGCGGTCTTCTTCTTGAGGGACTCGGCCACGGCGTCGGTGATCTTGGACGTTGTCTTCTTGGGCTTCTCCACCGCGGCGGCCTTCTTGGGCTTCTTTAAGAGCGGCAAGTCATCTTCAAAGTCAGAGTCGTCGTTCTTGGCAATAGGGGCAGCCTTGGCGGCCTTCTTCTCGGCGGTCGCCGCTTCCTTGCGCGCACGGGCCCTCTCTTCCTTTTCTTCGGGGGACAACGACGGACGACCGCGCTTCTTGGGCGCCGCTGCTGCTTCGTCCGATCCGTCGTCCACGACGACGACAGCCGCCGCCTTGACAGGCGTCGCTTTCTTGGGCTTGGGTTCGTCAGTCCCCTTCTTGGCATCGTCGGTGGCCTTCTTGCCACCCTTTTTGGTCTCGTCGCTCTCTTGTTCACCCTTTTTGGCAGCCGGCGCCGCCTTTTTTACCACCTTGGGCAGTTCTTCCACCGCGGTCGCACCGTCAGCGGCGGCCTTGTCAGCAACCTTCTTGGCGGGTTTCTTCTTGGCGGGCTGCGCGTCCTCGGGCTTCTTGGACTCGTCGGCACTTTCCGCAGCCTTCTTGGCCGCGGGTGCCTTCTTGACAGCCTTGGCTTCTTCAGCAGGCTTTTTAGTCTCCTTGGCGGGCTTGGTGGCATCGGCAGCTTCTTTGGTGGCTTTCTTGGTCGGGGACACCTTCTTGCCTGCTGGCTGCTTGACCTTGCCGTGGATTGGTGCGTCATCGTCGTCGTCATCGTCGTTCGTCACAATCGAAATTGGTTGGGGCTTCTTTACGACAGGCTTGGGCTTCTCAGTCGGCTTGGGCTTCTCAGTCGGCTTGGGCTTCTCGGCAGTGTCCTTGGTCTCCTTGGTCGCAGCCGCCGCCTTGGCCTTCTTTTCCTTGGCGGTTTCCTTGGGTGCATCGTCCGTGGGGATGGGCTCCGCGACGGGCTTCTTCACAGGCGACGAGGGCTTCTTCGTGGGCGACACGGGGGTATTGTCCACCTTCTTGGCCGCGGGTTTCTCCGCTTTCTTGGGTTCCGCCGCGGGTTTTTGCTTGGGCTCAGTGGCTTTCTTGGCCTCTTCTTGTTGCTTGGCGTGCAGTTCTTTGGCCTTTTTCTTCTTGTCGGCTTTCGACTCCGTCACGGGCGCAGCGGCGGTGTGGTTCGCCTTGTCCATGGGCTTGGTAGGCGGCGCCGTCGCCTTGTTCTGCGCGTGGTTGTTGTTCTTGGAGGTCGAGGCTGGCTTATCGGTCTTTTGCTTCTTCGCGTCAGCGGCGGGGGTGTGGTGCGCGTCGTGCGATTGCTGTTGTTGTTTGCGCTTGCCATTCGTGAGTGTGCCCGTGGCGTCGGCCGCCGACACATTCACGTAAATGTGTTCGGGGTGCACGTAGACGAGATCCAATTCGCTCAATACATGCTGG
The DNA here is from genome assembly GCA_009835185.1 of Aphanomyces stellatus. Lineage (NCBI taxonomy): Eukaryota > Oomycota > Saprolegniomycetes > Saprolegniales > Verrucalvaceae > Aphanomyces > Aphanomyces stellatus. Next base: position 5,780 of record VJMH01000031.1, read on the forward strand.
ACCTTGGCGTAGCCAGGAAGGACGAAATAAGATGCGTCGTCGCCGGTGACGGGCGCAAATTTCTTTTGCAAGCCAGGGGCGACCACCAGTTCAACGCCGACGACTTTGGATTCACGGGAGATTTGTTCGGCCAGGGTCTGGATCGTCATGTCCGCGGGGTGTTCCGCGATGGTGAGGAACTGCTGTCCTTCGGGGCATCGCACCAAGAGCTGCATAATGGATGAACTCACTCCGAGTTGGCGGCGCCACGAAATGCGCTCGGGAATTCAAAAACTGCGTCCAATCATATATTGTAGAACCCTCCACAACGAGTACTTATTCGAATTCAGTCTCACAGGTTCATTCTCTGAAACCACGAATCGAACACTCTGCCGCATGCAACACGTGTACGTGGCAATCCGTGCTGCAGCTTGAGTGTCGTCCCCATCGTGCTCGAGCAACTCCCACCGCTTGCATGTCCTATAGCCTAGATAGGCCCTGTCCATCGCACCTTGCACCACTTGTGGCGTCCCTACTGTCATTCAAATTCGAAGTCCTGCCTTCATGTTCGAATGTTCAGGTCCTCGCGCAAAAAGTTGCCTAATCTACAGCCGGTCGTTTGTAGCACCGCGATTCACTCTCCACGAGCATGCTTCCTCTTCCTACTGGAGGCATGCATAGCGGCGCGGTCGGTCCCTCGCGGACATGAGAGGTCGTCGTCTGCGTCTGATGGGGGTTGTGGATTTGCCATCCACGTCTCTGATTGGTGGGATTTATATTCATTTTGGGAGGAAGTTGCAGTCCCGTGGGAAGTAATATTCTTCGCACGGCACATGCAGTTTCATCATCAGCAGCGGCGCAGTGGAACATGTACACGTCGCTGGCAACCATGTCCCATGCGGCCGCGTGGGTTGGAAGCTCCTTCGTCACGGTGGAGGAGGCCAAGCATCATGTACTCTGTCGGCGCATTCCTCTCGCTCCTCACTGTCTTCTAGATCTTGGTCATCTGCATCGGCTTGCTGCAAGCGCTCAACGAAATCCACGAACGATGCCATCTTTCGTCGCTCGACGTTTTACAGCAGGCCGAGCAGCATCTACGCAATATTCTGCAAGCACAGCGGTATGCGTCGAAAGCCTCTTCCTCGTCGTCTCCCGAACACATCACGCTTCTCTCGGCCCTTCTCTCAGGTATGTGTCGCGGCGTCTGACCCGTCCTCATGCGACGCGCAGCCTGTCAATGGATACAGGAACTCGCCGCGACGGCGTACCACCACATCTATGCACACATGCTCTGCGTCCCAGGACTCTCACACATCCTCGTCTGGCTGGAAGCCCACCTCGGCAGCGCGTCCGACGAAACTCCCGACGGCGACGACGAAGGCGGCAAAATGCCCGCCGCGTCGCCGCCACCCGCCGACTCGATGATGGCCGTCGTCTTGTCCTACACGACCAAGGACCTCCGCGTCTCGTCCACGCTCAACCACCGCATCCAGCGATCCATGCACTACCCCATCGACATTATGGCGTTCGACGCGACTGTCCAGCTCCAGCCGTCGGCCGCGACCCACACCCTGCGCGGCCTCTTCCCCGCGGCTCTCAAGTCGCCGCAGTCGATGCCGACGTCGCCGACCGCGCGCATGCATTGGCAGTCGTCGCTCGCATCGCTCTCGCAAAACATCCTCTACCAGGCGCGGGACCAGCTCCGCGCCGAACGCGCCGCCACACTCCTCGGCGACGCCGCCTCGCCGCACGACATTTGCATCGTGAAATTCAACCGGCACGACTGCCACGCCGAGCTCTCGCTCAGCTGCGGCGCGCACGCGGCGACCAAGGTCCTCCCGGGGTTGTATCGAAGTGTTCGAGCGACTGCCGCGATCCCGCCCCACACGCCCGTCTACTTTGAAGTCTCAGTTGACCACCGCGCCGTGAGCTGCTGCATCGGGCTCTCCCCGCGGTCCCTCCCGCTCAACGCGCTCGTCGGGACGCAAAAACACACGGTTGTCGATTCGTCGTCGATCGTCTGTTCGTGAATCACACATCGGTTGTAGATTGGCGTCTACTCCAAGTCGGGCATGATCCTCGCCCACTCGTTGCAGATCCCCGTGTCTGGCCTCGCATGCAGCAGCACGTCCGTCGCGAGCACCTATGGCCTCCTCGTGCACCGCACCTCCGTCACGGCCGACGTCCATGTCGTCCAAGTGCTCTTTAGCCGCTTTGACGACGATGCGATCGTCGTCTCGGAACTGTGTGAGGTCGTCGTGCCCGCATCCCTCGACCTCTTCCCGACCGTGACACTCGATTCGATGCACCACACGATCCTGAGCCGGTTCGCGCCGGCCGATTTGCTCGTGTCGTGGACCCAGTGGTCGCAGATTGCGTGGCAGTACCCTGCCATTTACACGCTCGACGGCACGCTCTGGAGTTCATACGACTCGTAATAAAAGGCCATTAAAAGTACGACTCAGGGCAAAATGTCGTTGGTCATGTGCTGAAACTGGTCGTATCTAGCATGTGTGTCAAAAGCAAGACCACATCGAGCGTCGTCGTCGTTACCGTCGGTAGCCAAAGCTGTTGAGACTCAGACGCACGAGTTTCATCACGTGCGGAATCACTTGGTCCGTCGAGAGCTCCAAGGCAAAGAGCGCCTTGGTTTGATTCAAAATGTCCTGCGGGTTTCGGTTCAAAAAGCACGGACAGCTGGAATTGCGCGCCATGATGGCAATCATCATGAGGATCGTGTCGACGTTTTGGTTTTGCTACGCGCACACACAAGACTGACCACAATATCCTCAATGGACGAGACATACCCGCAGCGCCAAAAAGCCCTGGATCAAGAGCGTCACAAACTCGCGAAAGTACTCGCTCTGGGTCCCGCCCATGGCATCGACCATTTCAGTAGTCAATTTGAATGGAACGCGGCGCTCTAGACTGAACCGACCGCCGGGCTGGATCCCAAGCATAAAGCCATAGTCGATGTGAATCAGATGACCGTCGGCGTCCAACATGATGTTGCCATTGTGGCGATCTTTGATGCGCAAAATGTAGCACACGAGCGAATATGCTGCCATGCTCCGAACAAAGTTGCTCATGGCAGTCTTGTACGCCGGGGCATCGAGGCCACCATACACCTACGACAAAGATCATGTCATGACACACAGCAATGTGTACCGTGAGGAAATGCTGATTCAAATTCGTGTAGCCGGGCGAACCCTTGAGCCCCGAGATGGAGGTTGCATTCAAGATGACTTCGATGATGCCGGTCGAGGCCGAGGTGGCAACAATGCCATACGGATACAACCACAAATCGAGCTCGGCGCTTTTAAAGATGTCGCGAAACTGCCGGATCAATTGGAGGCAGAGCACTTCTTGGCGCAAGTCGTCGTTCGACTTGACAATCATCGACTTGATGCCCCACGCCGTCTTGTACATGGACGCATGAGTCGAACTGAGGAGCATGCGCTTGCGTTTCGCGTCGGCGCCTTCGCCAAACATGCTCTTCACTTGGTTTTGGCGATGGGTCTGTTTTTCCCGGACATAGTCACACATGACTTCCAATTGGTCTTGCAAGAGTTGCCACGTCGCGAGTGCGTCGTCGCGCTGCTCGCCTGCGACCATGCCATCGGTCAAGACATACTGCAGCGTCTGCATGTAGATCATGACCTTCTCGGGCTCCATGCGATCCATATGGCCATGGGGCTGTAGCTCCGTCTCTTCGTGGTCGCGCAGGCCGTCGTCGCGCGAACCCGTCAGCTGCGACGGATACCGCGACGGCCGCATCATCTGCCGACTCGAAATGATCGTCGACCGGTTGTTGTGGGTCGCGGCCATCATCGCGGCTTCGTCGGCCTTGAGTGTGCACACAAAGAGCGTTGCGTCGTTTTGGAAAACCACGTCGTGGTCGTCCTTGTTCTTTTCGTGGTGGTGGCTGTGCGGACGAATGAGGTGGTTGTGGAGCAGCTCCGACCCGAGCCATGTCGCGTGCTGTTCGTTGTGCGCGACTTGCATCTCGAGCATGTACGCAATGCCCTCGCGGCCCGAAAACGCATACTTGTCGAGCTCGTCATCGTCGTCGTCATGCAAAAAGTTCTTCTTCATCTTTTCCATGCTCTCCTTGATAGCTTCGACGGTCAGCCGTCCCAGTGCCGGGTGTTTGCTTTCGACGACAACGGTTGATGTCGACGGGGCCGCCGCCGCCGCCGACGATCCATTCGATGTCGCTTTCGGGTGGTGGTGCCCCGCGTCCAGCGCCGCCGCCGTCTTGGGCGGGCGCGACGCAATGTGCTTGAGCAACTTTTCGGCAATTGTTTCCAGCTGTTCGTACGTGAGTTTCTCGGCTTCCGTCGGCAAGAGCTCGAGTTTGATGCTGCCTTTGGACCGCGGGAGCGTGCCCAGGAAGCTCGGCGGGCCGTTGCCGCCGCCCGACGAGAGCGGCTTGGTCTCTTCGGTCGCAGCAAAAATCAACTCGTCCGTGTGCGCATGGTTGGTGCTGCAGAGACTGCCCGAGCGGCGCATGCGGTTCTTCATGCTCGCAGACGAGTGGGGTGCCGACGACGGCAATGCGCCAGAGAGTGGCGGCGCATGCACCTTGATCGAGACGTCCAACAACCCATCGTCGTCGTCGTCCATGTCCTCTTCGACCGTCACGTCAATGTGCTTCAACGACGTGAGGAGGCGCTCGTCGCGCAAGACGTTGTCGATCGTTTCGTGGTCCATCGATTGACTCATGGACGTGCGACGGGCGAGCGCTGAGCCAGGCGCGGATTCAAATTCGTCGTCGTCGTCATTCTCGTCCGAATTGCTCGTGTTGGTTTGGCTAAGCCAGAGCGTTTGGGGCGACGTTTCTTGCGACTCGACTTCAAACCAAATGAGTGTCGGCGCGCGGGCCTTGGTCGTAAACACCGTCCCTACGACAGTTGCGTCACATAATGTTGGTCTGTCACCGTGACGTACCTTCTTTGGCGCAAATGTGGACAAACCGGTGGAGCGGTTCGTCGCACGAACTCAGCGGGTAGTACGCATGCGTCGGCAAACTCAGCTTCTCGAGCTCGACCGGAAGCGTCTTCTTGCGCTCGGCGCGTGGACAGTGGCGCAAACTCTCGGCGATGCCGCCCAATTTGTCGACAAATTCAATCTGCGCGTTGAACGCTTGCTGCTCGAGCACCGGGTCGCGCGGTCCGTTGCGCGGGCGGTACGGCAACTCGAGCCAATGTGGGGCAAATGTACACGCAGCAAACGCGTTGAAAAACGGGCCCAGGGGTGGCGGGCCGCCGCGCGGGAGCGAGTTCATGGGCGACGGCAATGCGAGATCCGGGGTTGGCATGTTGAGGCCTAATACATTGTCCATTGTGAGACAAGTCACAATGCTAGACCAAACCGCCGTCGTATTCTTGGAGGGTCAGGATGCGATCCATGTACACTTGGAGCAATTCGGTTTGGATGGCCATCGTCCGAAGGTCCGAATCGGGTGCAAACTGCATCGTCGATTGGTTGTCAATCTACGACGCAATGACATCTCATCCATTGACGACAACGCACGATGACATACCAACATGTGCAAATTGTACATGGCAACCTTGCACGGCGCGAATCGAAACTTGAGGTAGTCGGGCACGCCCAACTCACGCTGGCCAAAACCCCAGCCGCAGCTGTCGTCGATCGTGGCGCGGAGGAGCCAGTGGATCGACGTCGCGAGTCGAATGTGATACGTGGCGGCCGTCATGAGCACGCGGAAGAGCAGCATCCACTTGACGAGCTGTGTGTCGTACTCCATCGTGATCCACAGATGAAAGAGTTGGGGGAGGAAGAAATCAAAGTCGGGGAGGTGCGTCACGCTGAGCTTGAGCAACTTCGACACAATGACAAAGTAGACTTCGTCGCTGTCCTTGCGGTGCAAGTGTAGCGCTTGGATTGCGTCGGAAATGCCAAAGTCGAGTTCATTCACGGCCGCGCGCATCCGCTCAACGTCGTCGGCCTGCTCGTCGGTCATGGGCTTGCGCTTCACGTTGAGGCGGCGGCCGTGGCGGTGCTTCACAAACACTTGGAGCATCGTGCGCATGTGTTGCATGAAGCGATGGACGCGAAAGCAGCGCGTGCATTGCCGTTGGGGCCCTACGACGACGACGACAATGAGCAATGGACCCGAAAGACGATGGAAGCATACCCGTCATGGTCGGGAGGTGCGGGAGCGGCGCGAAATGATAGCTGTGGTCCGAGCAGACCGAGTCGCCGCAGTTGCGGCAATGGTGCTGTCGCTTCGTGTTGTCGAAACGCACCTTGCACGTCGGGTGCATGCAATTTGGCACGCCTTTGAATTTTGGCGGCTTTTCCTTCTCCTTGTTGGGCCGCGTGAGCGTGAGGCCGCCGGGTGACGCCGCCAGAAGCGCCACCGACCGTGGCAAGAGCGAGCAATCGCGCATCTGCATGGCGGCGGCGTCGATTGAGTCGATCGCGTACTGTTTCCAGAGCGTCTTCTCTTCTTCGCTGTCAGCGTTCACGTTGTACGTGCCCTGCGCCGTCACGAGCTTGAACGAGTAGCTGTACCGGTGGATCACCCCCTTGCCGTCCCAGTCTTCGATCTTGACAATTTCCTTCTCGAGGTGCGCGTTCGTCAAGTCCCGCGCCGATTCCTTCGTGTAAAAGCGGTAAAAGAGGACGCCGACGAGGCGGCAGTAGTAACGCTTCATGCGGTGGATCCCAGGGCCGTGCTCGCGCATGTTCAAGTACCCCGCCAGACCAAGATGCGTCAACTCGGCAGTCCCATGCAGCAACGTGCTTTCGCCAAAGTCGATCGAAACCTCCGAGAGATCCCCGCGAGGACCGTCCGACGACGGCGCGAGCGACGACGTGTGCGGCGAGTGGGGCGGATGATCGGTCTCCAGAGCTTCCAGCGCTGCAGTCAGATGCGGCGCAGAGTTCCGCAACTGCACACACGGAGGAGGATCCGATGGGATGTAGCCGATGTCCGCGGACGACGCAGGGCGGGGCTTCGTCATCCTGCAGGAGTCGATGGAATTTGCCACGCGGGTGTTCCCTGGCTTCATCGACTATAAACTCGAAAAGTCAATTATGTAATATCCCTGCCAAACTTTATTATTTGTAACGACGGGCAACGGTTTTGCAGGAACATTATAGCCAATCCACGGCCGTTCTGACTTCAACGTACCATTTATTGGTTGAATAATTCTTCATTTTCAGCCAATATTATGTCCCCCAAAGGTCTGTAATGTTGTGGATTGGATGATAATCCTGATTCGACGAACTCACATTCGACGAACTCACACAGTCGCCAGGCAGGTGTGGTTCGATTTTTTATTATGGCCAATGAACACCGCGTATTTCAAAACCCACGGCATTCATTGGTGGAAATAAATCCTTTCTCGTCGGAGGGTTGTTGGGCAAGGCATGGGTGCACGGTCGCGCGTCCCGGCTGCCGCGCGCGCGCGGGTTCCTCTCGTCCCAAGGCTTCCTTCGTCACAAGTCGTGAGTTCGACGTCGAGTGCTGTGCACATGTGCCACACACGCGTCTGTCCCTGGCCATCGTATAATGTTCTAGAGGTCGGGCGTCAAGGCCACGGTGTTGCGAGGCACTAATCCATGTTGGTTCACAGACACACGGACAGCACCCACGGATGGCGCTCTCACGTGACCCCGTGGAGTGGAGTGAACCGAAGAGCGTGGCGGTCAATACAAGCGGTGGAGTTCTCTGTCATTGGGCTTTAGCCCTCCAAGGGGCAAATCACGAGAGCCAACACACAGCGCGCGATGCCTTCCAGGAGCACCCCGCGGCATCGACCGTGCTGCCAGGATTGAAAGCTTGGGTTTGGTCACTATTCATCGAGTGACGTGGCAGTAAATGGAAATTTCCAGCCACTGACATTTCCGGATAATGAGGGTTATCCGGTTGCTGGTCGCGAGGTATGCGGTGGAAGATTTCCGTGGTAATCAATGGAGAACGTCGTGGTGGAGATTGGCGCCGCGCATCAAGTGTCGGACGCGACGTCGAGCCGTGCGGAAGGGTTCAAGGAGAAGGGAAACGATGCGCTCAAGGCGTTCAAGTTCCCGCTGGCCGTCGAAATGTACACCACGGCGATCTCGCTGAACCCGACGTCGATCTACTACGCGAACCGCGCCGCCGCGCACATCAAGATGGAGAGCTATGGGCTTGCGCTGACAGACGCGTCCGAGGCAATCAAAGTCGATCCGACCTACATCAAGGCGTACTACCGCCGCGCGTCGGCCAACTTGCCGCTCGGCCACCTCAAAGATGCGCTGCGCGACTACCGCACGGTCGTGAAAATGAAGCCGTCGAGCGCCGAGGCCAAGGGCAAGATGAAGCTGTGTGAACAGTTGATCCGCCAAGCAGCATTCGCCGAAGCGATTCAGTCGGAACGCAACCGCCCGTTGAGTGAAACCATCGACGTCGCGGCGTTGGTCGTCGACTCGTCGTACGATGGCCCGCACTTGCCCGAGACGCCGCCGACGGCCGACTTCATCGTCCAAGTGTTGGATCACTTCAAGCGTGGGAAACTTCTCCATCGCAAGTACATCTTGCAGATCCTGCTCGCCATGAAGACAATGCTCTCGGCCTTGCCATCGCTTCTTCGCATTTCGCTCGGCAGCGGCCCCGACGCGCACGTGACGGTCTGTGGCGACACGCACGGTACACCCTTGTCGTTGTCGTCCTCGTCTCTGATCTACTCTAGGGCAATTTTACGACGTGTGCAACATCTTTGAGTTGGGCGGGTTGCCAAGCGAGTCGAACCCGTACTTGTTTAATGGCGACTTTGTCGACCGCGGGTCGTTCAGTTTGGAGGTTGTCATGACGCTCTTTGTGATGAAACTTGTCTACCCGCACCATGTTCACCTCCTCCGCGGGAACCACGAATCGAAAAACATGAACAAAATCTACGGCTTTGAAGGCGAGGTCAAGCACAAGTACGACGACACGGTCATGTCGCTCTTCAGCGAAGTGTTCAACTGGCTCCCGCTCGCCGCGTGCATCGAGCAAAAGGTCATGGTTGTGCATGGCGGTCTCTTCCACAACGACAACGTGACGCTGGCCGACATTGAAAAGATTGACCGGAACCGCGAACCGCCCGAGAGCGGTCTCATGAGCGACTTGATGTGGAGCGACCCGCAGCCGTTCCCAGGGCGCGGTCCGTCCAAGCGCGGAATCGGCCTCAGCTTTGGCCCTGACATCACCAAGGCGTTTTTGGCCCACAACAACCTCGGTATGATGACGTGGACGTGTTGAATTGATTGCGTCATCGTCGTCGTCTAGACCTGCTCGTGCGCTCCCACGAAGTCAAGGACGAAGGCTACTTGGTCGAACACGATGAAAAGTGCATCACGGTCTTTAGTGCGCCCAATTATTGCGACCAAATGGGCAACAAGGGCGCGTTCATCCGCTTCTTTCAAGATTTGAAGCCCCGGTTCACCCAGTTTACATCCGTGGTACGAAGGTTCATGTTGACCATGGCGTGTGATTACGTCATCTTTGTCTAGGAACACCCGCCCATTCGACCGATGGCGTATGCTGGCAACATGGGCGGTCTCTTTGGTTTGTAAGACGCGCCACCAATATATTCACGCAATCTGTGTTATTGTGTGTGTATTGGTGTTGGACAGTTTGAGGAATATATGAGCGTGCTGCCAGTCCTGTGCAACTTTGGACTGGCCGAATCATTTGCCCAACCAATCAAATCGTCATAAAATGAAATTTCTGTCCAATGGGAGGACCGGAAAATGACGGTGCATTTTTATATCACTTTTACCAACTGTCACAATGAACTTGCCTCCAACAAACCCACCTTGGACGACTATTCGTCCTCATCTTCGTCTTCAAGTGACTCGGTCGAGGAGGGAAACATGTAGGCCAGTTCAAACCCTGGCGCTTTGGCCGTCGTGGTTGGGTAGTCGTTGATCCAATCGGGCGGCGTCTCGAGCGTCCACGTCCGGTTGTTCTTGCTCGCTTCGGCCACGAAGAACGCTGCCAAGTCCCGCGCGATCGAAATGGCCTCGTCGCTGTGGTCAATGGCTTCGTAGGGTTGGCCATTGGGGCGCACGCCGCGTTCAAATTCGTTCTTCTCGGGGTGAAACTGGACGCCATAGAACGGGTACGCTGTCCCTTCAATCGCTGCGACGTACGTGGCACCCTCCCGGTCGTCGGACGTCGCAAGGACATTGAAGGCTGCCGTGAGTGCGTCTGTGGACTCCCAATGGTCGAGAAAGATACCGTGTCGGTGGTTGTTCATCGTGTAGGCATGGTCGGCCAAGGCTGCGTACGAGTCACCGCCGCTGCCAAAGAGGCGGCTTTCGGTGACCGCGTCGCCTTGAAAGGCCAACACCGATGAAATGTTCCACGCATCCATCGAGTCGAGGATCGCATTCTCGTCCGATTCGATCTTGAGCATCCACTCGTACCCGAGACACGTGCCCCAGAGAGGAAAGTAGATGCCGTCGTCGTTGAACTCCTTGGCGAGCGCGTACATGGCGCGGCCCGTTGCGGTGAGGCCAGCGCTCCCGCCGGGGAAGACGAGGCCATTGAGCTGCTCAAGTCGCTCTCGCAGTGCGTCTTCGTCCATGTGGTATGGAATCGGAACGACGCGGGCACCGGCAGTCTCGAGCCACTTGACGTACGACGCCGCGATGTATTCGCCCGCGGGCTTCTTGCTCGACTGTTGGGCGACACCGATGATGATGGTCGGCTTGTCGTCGTCGCAGGCGGCGGCGGCGGTGGCCGCAGCGAGGAAGAGGGACGCAAGCAACTTCATGAGAACGAGGCGATTGAAACCAGGATGGATCAAATGCAGCAATGCTGGAACAAACGAGAGAGGCGGACAAACCCACATGTCGCGAAAGGAGGGAATGATCACGTTGCACCAGCTCGTTTTGACAGTGTTGGTGGTAAAGTCATTTTGCGTTTTACTCCAAATACGTCACCGTAACTCGGAGGGGTGACATCTTTCGAATCCAAACTCCGAGGATTATACGGTAATGTGGTGGGGCAGTCGGCTTTCAACACCCACAGGGCTTGCTGGGAGGATGTTGTCGGGTGAAAACACTCAAAACAAGGCGAGGGGGCTCTCGGACTTTTAATGTCAACCCCCTAATAAACGCATCCATCCTGTAGTACGTTTTATTGGGGTTGTGCGACGGTTCAACTTGCGATCGTCAGTCACTGCGACGAGACGGACCCTTTGCTGTCTGCTCGACGATACGACTTGAGCTGGAACGGCGGAGACGACAAGACACCTTCGATGTGCAACATGTCTTGTCGACCAGGCACCGCCGTCAGAGCATACGCCTACAAATTCGTCACATGCGAATCATCCCTTTTCTTTGCCGACCGTCCACTTGTGCAGTTGGTCGCGGCATTCCTTGCTGGCCGAGGACGTCCATAGATACGGCCAGCCCATGACTACGTCTCGTCCACCGAGGCTTTGCATGGCTTGGAAACCATACGTTGCCAGCAACGCATCCTGCCGCTAGCCTCGCCGTGACACGACTGGATCAATGCATGTGGAAACACGACAAACCTCGATCACAGTGCCCGCGATCCAATTCTCGTCATCGTCCAGCAACAAATCGGCCGATTCGACGACATCGCCGGCGCGGAATTGCACGTGTTCGGCTTCGACGCGCGCGAGGAGGCGCAAATGTGTGATGCTGGGCGCATGGACGCCGATGCGGACGGGGACGTTGCAGCTATTGCGGGGCATGTGTTGGGGGCAGCAGTGGGGAAAGCACCGCAATTCTTTGCGACCACCCGATTTGTTCATGCTACGTCCGATTGACGACACGACGAACGAACGAGCGAACGATCTGTCTTACCGCACGTACGAGGATGTAAAGAGCGCGGGACAGCCGCATGCGACAAAATGCAGGTCGACAGCCGCAGCTGCGGGCGGCGGCGACGAAATCGCTGGTGCCGCGACGGCCACGAGCGTGTGTCGGAGGGCTAGTTCGAAAGGATGCGACTGGGCACACCCGACTATTCGAAACACCTCGTCCCGAGGATCGATCGCAACGATGTAGGCCTAGACGCACACATAAGCCAGTGTCAAGCGCACAGAATATCCGTACTTTGAACATGTAAAGGCCGATGCTGTCGCCCGGTGGCGTCTGTGGCGCCATCGACGTCTGGAGGACGTGAAAGAAACATTCGGTCCATGACGTCTGCGCGAGAATAAGGATGGACAGAGGACAGAGGAAGACACGTACATTGGATGGCGCTCGTGTCGTGCGAGGGTTGCCGCAGACTTGGAGTATATCTGGGTGAACCACGTCCCCCAACTGCAGCCCAACATCGTGGCAGTGCTCGACGCGAGAAAAGCATGCCAACCGCGCGCCTTCGTCGCCACTGAAGCGCCCAGTCACACGAACGACCAGGCCGCATGATGGATTCGCCCCCAAGTAGCAGCTTGGCACGCAGCGAATGCCCCTATCGGATACATGAGAGATGATGGTCGGTGGTGCAGGTACCGTCGCGGCATACCAGCCGTCGAGACAACATCGTTCCTACGACGGGCAAATGAGAAAGCACATGGATGGTGGATGTACCAGTCGTATCCATGGAGGAAGCTCTCGGCACCGCAGTCGCGGTCGCAAAACGTACTAAAGAGCCGCTCGCCGAGGTTGTTCATGGTGCTACTGGACAAGTTGTCTGTTCATTGTGGGGACTCGAGCGAATTCATTGTGCAAGGTGAAACCTACATTCCGCATGTCTTGAACGTTGTATGGATCTCAATTTGACATCTGTCATTTCGCCAAAAAAAGACGTGGTATTGCGGAAAAATGCTCGACTGCTGAATAAATTTTGACATTTTTATGGTTTGGGGCTGATACAAGCTTTCGACTGCATGGTTATACGACTGTGCGCGTACACTTTGCGCGGCGCAAGACAAGAACAACGCGTGTGAAAGTGACGGCAACATCCATGATGGTATGACTCATCGTCTCCCCGACACTGACACACAACCCTCGACATGAAACAGCCAGCAGCGGCGAAAATTGATCCGGTTAAAAATATCCGGTCGTGAAACCACTCCTTCGATGAACAATTGGTTGTCCAGAACAAATTCATAACACTATGTTACATTCGTGATATTTTGCTTTCTGTATTGATAGTATATTTCTTTCCATCCCGAACGATAAATCGATACAATATAACAACACGTAAAAGTCACACTCACGTTTTGGGTTGCACTGGCAGCTCTGTTTTAGTCGAACTCGAACAAGGCGCATATATTTCTTTCAACCAGGCCTAAAGCCTCCTATTTATGGTGGTCCAAAATGGAGGAGTACCCAGCATTGGCGTTAATTTTGATCCCATTGCCAACTGGCTCGTGGGGAGAGGAACCACAAAACAGGCACTCGTAGGAACGCTCTAGCTTGGACTCGCAAAGGTTGATATGCAAGTTGTTGTCGTTTGCAATTCGTCGCAGTTTGCGAAATTCCAAACAAAGAAACAGCAACATTTGCAGCAAAAATAGGTCGAAGACTGAGACAAGTCCAAGTTCTGTGCAGGACGAGGATGATAACGACAACTTGGGACGTTTGATAGCATTACTTAGGACATGTCTGTTGCATCATTGCTTGCTCGTGTTGCAATGGTCGTTCTTAAACGATGCTCATGCAAAGCATGCGCATAAAATAAGTCGCCCTGCACGATGTAGCAAAGCCACGCAATACAGCTCGTGAGCTCTGGTTAATCGTTGTCCGCAGGGGAACAACTCCAATTCATCTTGATGCAACGAGAAGAAATCCAACCATTGTATCGTATCTTCCCCCAGTCGAATGCATCGTTTCCGATCCAGCAATCACAGTGACTTGGTGGCATTCCTGTGCAAGAGATGGGGTGCAATTCCAATGCTGCCCAAAAAGAGCTCCGGAGTACAAGTATTCGACTCACCAACTTTGTCCACAGTAATTTGCATATTCCAGTAAACTACTTCGAAGATTTCTAAAGAACAATGTGCTGAATTGCATTCCAATCGCTCAGCCAATCAATTTTCAAAACAGACAATTTTTTGGCCAATGGGAGGATGAATGGGCTCAAGCGAGGCGAAATTTTATTCCCTCATGGCAGCATTTTTATTGGGTGAATGCTCACCGAGGTGTTCTCGTGTTTAACACAAGCCGTGCATATTCATATTCGACGGCCACGAAAGGAGGGCCTTGTTGAACGACCTTCCAATGCCAGAAGACTTGTTCGAAGTTGTGCGAAACAGGGTGGGGCCATCGTCAACCTGGCGAATAGCGGCTTGACCGTGGCAGCGCTGGAAGGACAAAACCCCCCGAGCTCCTTGGCCTATTGAGTTTGAGCACGCCCCATGCGTTGCACATCGATGAGGCTCGTTTCCTTGGCCAAGTCTCAACTAGCATTCATCACTAAATGGTACGCAATAAACGAATGCCCAGGGACGAGAACGAGGGTCGCCACTGCGTGCCTTGGTATCTACAACCTTGGTAGTGTCCACCCAATTGCGCTCCCACCTCTTGCCTTGCATGTGGGAGTACTTCTTTGGATTTGGCTACACATTGTTGGCAATAAATTCTATACTGTAGAAAAGTCCCCGTATTTGTTGAACTGCCGCCGTGCGTTTCGTTGGACCGCAAGGCACCGTGGTGCTATTGCGCATGGGCAAGCGCCATCTATATCCTTTAGGACAGGGTACTGTGTTTCGAATGGTTGTGGCGACGAACTGGGATTGAAGGCGGCATATCGACAACGGACACTTTATTATATTGGGTGGTGGTTATTCTCTTGCGTGGATGATGGACATTGGCAGAGAATTGAGTACTCCCTGAGTCCACGTCTGTCAGCCACACAGGTTGATAGCTGTAACGTTACAAAAAAAGAATGAAACGACCGCTGGAATAAATGAATCGCGGGTCCCACTGTGGTTGTGGGCGCACCCCACCCACGTGGTTGTCCTGGCCGTGAAACCACCGCCATCGACTATAATGATGACGTCTTACGCTTACAAGAGACACAAGTGCCATCATCTTGTCTGTACGGACCTCAACCTGTCCTACTTTATTCTTACTTTGACATCTTGATGACAAGGGCGCTGGGACCCCATCGTAGCCACTTATAGGTCCTACACAGTACTACACCCCATGGTTGCCCCCACCACTTGACCAGCTCTGGCGTCAACTCCCCGTCGAGGCTCGCTTCGATATCGAATCCTTGGATTCTCCGACTGCATTTCTTCCATACACCATGGACAATTTTGGATGATGCGCTGCCCCATCAAATGTCATGCAGGCGCTTGAACTGGAATAAATGAGCCACGCGATAGATAAGATTCGCTACTTCCAACCCCTGCGGCCAAGACGGGGAAATTTCCCATTCTGCCAGGGGGTACCCAAACGCTGGCCCAACCCAAACGCTGGCCCAATCGTGGGGGTTGACCCCACGATTGTGGCACTCGCAGCCCCCGATGGCGTCCCCACATCCCCTCCACAAGGAAAAATCCTTTTCTATCAACCCCCATCCAGCCCACAACCCTCGGACCAGCATCCCATGACACGGTCGGCGTCGCTCAACTCCCACAAGTTAACGTCATTGTCCAAGTTTTCTTCCACTGCCAACAATGAGCGCCGCAGCGCCGCCGCCGCCGTCACCCGCACCGCCAACCCCATCGTCATCGAGTGGTGACCTCAACATTCGCATCACGGTGCGCTACCACGTCCCCCACGACCAATCGGTCCACGACGTGCTCGTCTACTTTCGCACGCCGCAATGGATCAATGACATCTCGAAACACATTGTGCCGTTCTTGAAATCCCGCACCGATCCGTCGTTCATTGCGCAGCTGCCGCGGGCGACGTCGTCGACACCATCCTCGTCGTCGTCGTCGTCGGCGCCAACCACCAACAACCAAGACGAATGCGTCATCTGCATGCGTGTGCTCGAAGACGGCGCGAGTCCGGCCGTGGCCCTTCCTTGCGGCCATCTCTTCCACACCGATTGCATCTCCACGTGGCTCAACATCCGCAACGTCTGTCCTTCCTGCGTCACAGTGCTCGGGTCAGCCTATACGGGTCGCTACTCGTTCCGAAAGGTCGCAACCAAGCTCCTCCTCCATGAATTCGAAGGCCACGACGACGTTTTGCATGCGGCCGTGGGTGGCACGACGGTGAAAGCGACCGTCGATGTACTTCTTGCCCACGCCAAGGACATTGCCGCTGACGGCGGCGCAGCAGAGACGACACCCAAGTTTACATGCGAAATGAAGTCGGGCTACACGACCGCCCAGGCCGATCGGGTCGATGAAGCCAACACGAGTGGTGGTGGCACGTCGTCGTAGTCCTGGTACTGTAGACATAGGCCGAGAGTAATGATGCTCGTTTCGAGGTCGATATTATGTTTGCACCAACGATGCCACTTGTGGCATCGATACACGACCAAGGACGGGGCATGGGGTCTGCTAACTCTCGGCATCGTGCCACGTCACGACTTTGGTCGTTTCAACCATGTGCAAATGGGAGAGCGTCGACCACTAAAACGCGTTTAAGTCCGAGTCTGGGCGAAGGGCAATAAAACGTACGTTTTTCCAAGTAAAGGCACGACGGCCGCCGATTGGCTGAATCCTCCATGTGCCAGTTTCGACTTCGTGAGCAATATGATGGCGGCATCGGCGGCGGCACCTTCCTGTTCCGCGGGACACACCAAGTATGCGTTCTTCAGCTGTGCCGCGGGTATCGTCGCGGTAGCCTCGGCCTGTGAGAAGGCGTCCTTTGCCTCCGCCGACGACGTGCTTCAACATCTCCTCACGTCCAAGTGGAGTCTGCTCGTGCTCCTCAACGTCTACGTCCTTGGCCTTGCCGGTGTCTTCCACGGCGTTGTTCAGTGCACGGTCGGTGCTGTTCCCTCGGTCGAGATGAAGCACGTCCGCGAGGCGGCATTCCACTTTGTCCTTCTCCGATGCATCCTCCTCTTCAACGTCGTCGATGTGTCGGACGGCGGCGACCGCCGCCTCCTCCCTCTTGTCGTCTGGCTCTCCCTCCTCGCCCTCATCCATGCCATCCTCACAACGTTCCGTCAGCGCTTGAACGACGTACGCCGCCACCTTTCTCTCCACCTCACTCTTTGTAGCTCTCGTCGCCCGCCCCCATGCGGTATGCGCTCCTCGCGCTGGGCGGCGCCGTCGCCGCCATCGCCCACGCGTCTCTGCATGTCTTTTCCTTTCCGACGTCGCTTGTCGTACTCTCGGAATGCGCGCTCCTCGGCCTCACCTGGCTCCAAGTCTGCGCGCACCTCGTGCTCGCCGACGACGACACCATAGACGACGACGACGATGACGACTCGCATGCAGAAACCAAAGCGTCGGCCGCCGCGCAGATCCACATGATCCTGGACGTGCTCTCACTCGCGGCCACGGTCGCGCAGTACGTTTGGATGCGCGTCGTGGTGGGTGGACGTGCCGACGACGAGACCTGGCGCATTTCGTTTTTGGATTTCGTGCTCGTGGTGCACGCCAAGCAGACCTACACGGCGGTGCGTCGGCAGTTTGTGCAGTGGCGGCATCGCCACCGCATCCTCGGTGCGCTCGACGACACGTACGTTCCTCGCACGTGCCGCGCACGTTCTTGACATGTGCCGCGCAGGTTCCTCACGGTGCATGGCGTCCACGACCGCTGCGTCGTCTGCCTCCATGCGATGGACACGGCCAAACAACTCGCATGCGGCCACAGTTTTCACCGACGTTGTCTGCGGCAATGCTTGGAAGAACACCACAAGCAATGCACGAATGATGACGACAGTATCGTCGTTGCGCCGTGGAAGTGCGCCGTTTGCCGCCAGGACGTGCCACTCGTCGTGGACCGTTCCAAGAACAAGCCAGCGATGACGTCAAGGCCGTCATCGAACGAGGGTGCGCTGTGGCCGCTGGCCAACTAACACCGACGGCACACGTGTGTTTGGATGATCCCGTCCTCAACGATGGGCATATGTCTCTTGTCGTAACCCTATCCTTAAGACCATTTTGTACAGTACTTCGAGTGGACTCTATTTGGCATCCACCAGATTGTCTGACCTACAACTGCTTGGCGACGGTGTCGGTGCCATCGAGCAGCGGCGCTGCGCCACGTCGAAAGTAGCGCACATACACCGCCGCGGCAAAGACAACGACAAACACAACCGAGCCCACTTGGATCTGCGGCGCGTCCAACGAGCCACCAATGTACGAGCCGGCGTGCTCTTGGCGACTGTCGGTGGCGGCGGCGTCAAGTTGAACGGCACGCGGGACGAGCGCATCCGACGCGGGGTAGCTGTAGATGCGCTGCATGTACTTGACGACAGCGGCGTCGTCGATCGTCTTCTTGTCTTGCCCAACGCACTGGGCGCAGTCGGCAGCGGCGGGAAACACGTCGTGTTCTGTGCGCGCATTGACGGAATTGTGCATTTTGTAGAGCCAGAGCACGAGTGCGTCGGCCGAGTCGCCGATCGCATCGAGGCGGTCGTTCGGGTTGGCGTCGGTGAAATGGGCGACGCAGGTTTCGCACCCGAAAAAGTGTTGGACAAAGTCTCGGATGCGGTAGGCCACATGGGTGGCTTCGGTGTTGGCGCTGACGCCGCCGCCGCTGACAGTGAGGCTGTGGAAGAGCAACCAGAGGCCACATGTGTAGGTGCGACAGACTTGCCAGCTCTGGCGCGTAAAGAGATCGAGGGGATAGGTCTGGCCAAACGAATCGTCCTTCCACGTGGCCACGAGCATCTTCCATTCGGCAATCGTCCTATTCGAGCCTCAGCTGGAGGTTGACATGAACTCTACCACGCGGGTTGGCTCTGAAAGCGATAGAGCAGCGTCGCGAGGGTCTGCTGGTTGGCTTCGAGCGGAAACCGCGCCGCGAGAAGCGTGAGCCATTGCTCGGCAATGTCGTATCGCCTGCCGTCCAAGATTGACGTGCCAAGAAACATGCCCGTCTCGAACGACAGGACGAGGGCGTGGCCCATATCATGGAGCCGCGCGGCGCGCTCGTCTCGGAGGTCATCGTCCGACTTGACCGACTGGAACATACACATGTGAAGCATGGACGAGAGAGAGATGGATGACAACGACGACGTACGCGCATGTTGTTTTTGGATTTCTTCTTGGGCGGGATCGTCCCGCCAAACCCCACGTCCTTGTACAATTCAAAGTCGGGCAAGTCGACCCCTGTCGTCTGGTTGTGCGCCGCGACGGTCTCTTCGACCCACGTCACGACCGATTCAAAGGTCTTGGCGCGGAAGCCGCGCGGCGCCATCAAGACCGGCGACGCCTCGACGTTGAACATCTTGAGCGTCGGGTACCCGAGAATCTCGTACTCGATGCAGAGTTTGTCGTGGATGGTGCAGTCCACGGCGCCGAATTGTATCGTCGGCGCATCGGCGTAGTACTCGGCGACCGCTTCGTAGTGCGGGGCAAAGTGTTGGCAATGCGGACACCACGGCGCGTAAAAATCGACGACGACGATCGCGCTGCTGTCGAGGACGCCGCTCTGAAAGTCGTCTTGTGTGAAGGCGCGGATCTGCGGCGAATTTTGGAACAGCGGCGCGCCGCCCCAGAAGCCTGACGTGACATGTGCAGCGAGCGCCAGCACAAAGAGGACGACCGTTGTCATGCTTCGAGCGCGCAATGCTGGGCAGAGCAAAACACACGTGGTGCACCAACTCAGATACTGCGCTGAATAATATTTATTCTCACAGGATAATCAACCAATGAACCTGAACAATATTCGTTTCAACAGGTTCGACAGGATTATTTACATCCCCCCCCACATCCATACAAACACAGAAATATTTAGCTCCAACCCCCCCTACAACAGAAAAGAGGGTACCCCCTCAACAATCCCACTGCGTCAAATGTCATCTAATTTTAGCTCCCCCTTTCAAACAATGAGCCCGCCCTCCGGCGCATGGACAGCAACTCCATCATCATCACCGCCACGCCACTGGACCATCGCGCGCCTCTACACTGTCCTCCGTGTCCCCATCCTCATCTTTGCGATCCTCAAGCACGTGGTCAACGCCCTCTACTTTCTCATTTGGATCGCTACCTACCTCGTGCTCACGCCGACAGATATCCAGGCCACGGGTGTGTACGCACCCAACGTCTCAGTCGCAGCGTGTTGCATCTTGCTCACATTGCACGGGAGCGCCGCCATCTCGACAGCCTGTGGCTTGCACACGTTCATCCCGGCCACGGCGGCCCTCAGCTTTTCGGCCAAATCAACGCGCTCGTTCAAGAAGCTCTCGGTGCTTCGGACGATGACGACGCCGCGTTACGTACCCCCCGTGACGATCACCAGCCAACTCGCCAAGCTACTCAACGCGCCTGACTTTGTTTCGCTCTCGCTCCTCTACGCCATTGAGCTCCTCTGCCAGGGTTACCAAGCGTACGCCATCTCGTACACTGTCTTGGACGAACGGCTCGTGTCTATCTACGTCGCACTGGTCGCGGCCAACTGCCTCGTCACACCGTGGTTCCTCTTTGCGCGTCATCGGTTCTTCAAAACGACGCTCGCGAACTGGATGAGTAGTATCTTTAGCTTTGCGCTCTCGTGCGGGTTCTACATTGTCGGGCTGCTCCCGCCCCTCATGGAATTTCTCTTTCAGGACCCCAACCTCCGATACGATCCCC
Organism: Aphanomyces stellatus; assembly: GCA_009835185.1. Lineage (NCBI taxonomy): Eukaryota > Oomycota > Saprolegniomycetes > Saprolegniales > Verrucalvaceae > Aphanomyces > Aphanomyces stellatus. The sequence goes on from VJMH01000031.1 coordinate 26,389, forward strand.
TCTGGGTCACCCGCATCGCCCTCCTCAACCGACTGCTCCTCGTCACATCCCCGCTCGACTGTGGCGTCAAGTTTACCCTCTTCTTTGTCAGCTTCCTTGCCCTTCGGCGACTCGTCGTCTCGCTTCGCACGCCCCTCGCCCCCCACGAAGAAGTCGTGCCCGTTGCCCACGTTGTCTTTCAAGCGTCCCCCCGCCGCCCTCTCAAACTCTTCCTCGTCTGCAATTACCTCTTTGGGTGCACGCTCCTCGCCCTTCGCTTTGCCACATACACGACGCGGGAACCATGTCCCGTCTCGTGTGTTGCCCAGCTCTCGCCCCTCGACTCTTCCAAGTGCCACTGTGCCTACGTCCACGTCAACTGCCCTGCCTTGGGCATCGCTGGCACCACAGTCGACAGCTACCTCGAACCCGCCACGCTTGGCCCCAGCGTCACGTACATCTATGTGACGGGCTGCGATCTTCCCCATGGCCTGGTTGACATGCCAGCGCTGGGTCAATTTCGCCATCTCTACGGCCTCCACGTCTTTCTCTCCAACATGATGACATGGGAAGGTCCTCTCCCCCCTTCCCTCACCTTGCTCTACATCCGCAACGCCCGCTTCACAACCCTCCCTCCCATTCTCACGACAGTGCCACTCCCCCCCGGCTTGCTTTTCCTCTACCTTGAAGGTCGCACGGGCCTCTCACTTGCAGCCGACACTGTCATGACTACGTCCTGGTCGCATGTGCACCATTTGACTCTCATGAATCTTGGCTTGACATCGATCCCGTCGGCCATCGCCTCGGACATGCCCAATCTTGCCCAGCTCTCCCTGAGCACCAACAACCTCACAGACGTCCCGCTGGCGTGGCAGCAATCGCTCCTGCGCTCGGCTCCGCGCTTGAACCGCGTCGATTTGTCCAACAACGAGCTCACGCGCGTCCCCGCGGCGCTCGCAACGGCCGCGGTCTTGCTCGACCTGAGCTCCAACCCGTTTGTAAATTCAACCAACGCGCTGACGGGCGTAAATGCTGCGCTTGTCGCACGCCGCCGCGTCGTGCTGGACGATACCCCGCTCTGTGGTGGCGTCGTGCCTTGTGAGCCCATATGCACCCCCGGCTGCCTGGCGTACATGGTGGGAAACTACCAGTGCGACGTTGCGTGCAATGTGGCTGCGTGTCGTGTCTACGACGGAGGCGACTGCAAGGCGTTTACAATCCTCGGCCGTCTGTCCGTATAAGTCACGTTGCTTTGTCCAATCGACATCGAGGTGCAACCAACTAAACACGTCAAATCAGCTCCATCTGGGTAACCACCACCCTTCACCATGAGAGCATTCTGTGCTCGAGTGATTTAGCGGCGGCAAGTCGTGCAAGGATCGAGGCAGTGTAGCCCACAAAGACGTCAGCGAGGATGTAGTTTTCCAATTGACAACTCCCAAATGCAGTCGCAGTCGTGGGGGTAAAGTGATCCCGCGTCGTCAGAACACAATTGCTGCGTAGTAATAGAATGGGTGCAACATTTGGCGATGTCACGATCCACGACGCAAAAGGTCACGACGTTCCTCGCATCCTTCATTCGCTCGTGGTTCTACAGTAGTACCAGTCGACTACAAGGAGATCCAATTTTCGCCTCAACTTGAATTACACAAAAACAAAAAAAGTCCAAACTGGTACGTTCCTCGTCGTCACATGAAGTACTCTTGGCGTGGCGCTGCATTAAAACCTTCAAGACTTGTCGCGTCGCTCGACCACCACATCCGATTGCCAGTGGCCCCAATGGAGCCGTGTTGGCGGCAGAGCTAGTCGTGGTCATGTGCTTTGGCCCGAGTGCCCCCTTGGCTTCGGTCGCGTTGAAGGCTGAGTTTGACTTTGTGTGTATGGATTGATGGACGGCGTGAAAAGCCAAGGAGTGTGCGAACGCCCCGCCGGCTGACTTTTTCGACGAGTTCCACCGTGCCCTGCTTGCCCTCCAATCTGTTGTGCCTCGATTTCAAGCAATCCTGGTCGACCTACACCCAGTGAAATCGAAGCTTGCAAGGCCTAGAAATGGTGCAGCACATGAGCGGCCTATCCTCGGGCCGAAAACAATCGACACAGCAGCAGCACGAATATCTAACTAGCACTGTCGCGACCCATGCCAACGAAGGCGTGATGGCACCGTCGGATCTCTGAGGATACATGATGCTGTCGGCTCAGCCCAACGACAATGTCAATGGAGACGAAAGCGAACGCCACCGCCCCGCGTCCCCCACACGTCCAATCGATAATGCTTGATTTTGGTAGCCAAACTTTCTGCAGTCACACCTAAGTGGGCTGATGCCTGTTGACAGACTTGAATTCGTCACTTATGCTGGGCACAAGTTGACAAAGAGGAGATCATGGGGACTTGACATGTTGCTCTCATGACACGTGAGTTTCCACACAGCCAGAGATGCTATCTGTCTCATATGACGGTTACACGTTTTTTTGTGTTTTTTGTTTTTTCGAAGTTGAACCCATTTTTCATATCTTAAACGATGTCGATCCTCGCCGTACTTGCCGCGACCGACTTGGTGGGCGCTATCACAGCCTACCAGCCTGGTCTGCCTGCCCATCTAACACCCCTCGCCACGATCCTTTGCACTGCTTGCGCCGAGAGCACCTCCTTCCTTGTCACCAAGAACTACCCGGGCTTTGAATCGAATCTCGCGGTGTTTGCGCCCGTTTTCCGAGCGTGGCTCGTTGCCCACGGCCCCGCTGCCCTCCCGCGCCTCTTCCATTGGCTGCCGCATCTCCAGCCCATGGTAGTAGCCTACGCTGCCGCCGTCCCCGACTCGGCGGCGCTGCTTGTGTATCTGCATGCCACCGGCCGCCTTGCTCGCCAGATGCCGCCCATCATGGACCAAGCAGCGCTCAGTGGTCAGCTCCACGTGATGCTATTCCTCGATGCGGTGGACATGCCTGGGTGGCGCACGTGGACGATGGATATTGCCGCAAGTCGAGGCCAGCTGGCCCTTGTTCAATTCTTGCATCATGGCCGACGGGAAGGATGTACGACCACGGCCATGGACGCGGCGGCGGGCGGCGGGCATTTGGACGTGCTGCACTTCTTGCACGTGCAACGCACGGAAGGCTGCACGGTGGATGCGATGGACCGCGCCGCAGCGGCCGGCCATCTGGACACCGTCGTCTCTTTGCACGTGCACCGCACGGAAGGCTGCACGCAACGTGCAATGGATCGCGCGGCAAGCAACGGCCACCTGCACGTGGTTCAATTTTTGCACGCGCACCGGACGGAAGGGTGTACGACCCATGCGATGGACGCCGCCGCGTGCATGGGCCACTGGGACGTCGTGCGATTCCTGCACGCGCACCGCACGGAAGGCTGCACGCCACGTGCAATGACCGCGGCCGCCACGAAGGGCCAGCTGGATGTTGTGCAACTCTTATACGAAGAACGCACGGTAGGACGGGTGGCCGAAGCCCTCGAAGGCGCGCTCTCCCACGGCCAGTGGAACGTGGTCCGATACTTCCACGCCAACCTCGAAGCCCGCGGGCTTCCGATTCCGCCACGCCCGATCGACCCGATGGAACGGCGACATCGTATGCATGGGAGATGGGGCATGGGGATGTTCCATCACCATGACTCTGTCATGTTGGATCTCTTCTAGACGGTTATGGGACACCACGTGTCGGAACCGGCGAACTTTGCCGAGAATATATATTTGTGGTATTGTTTACCGTCACCCAAAAAAGACGAGGGGCTGTTGGGGTGATCCCATCTATTGCGCTAGCCAGAGATAGTACAACGATAGGCTCCGACTAGGACAAGCCATTCAGAGCCATAATGGGGATATCACAATGTGGTGTGTTGCGGGCCACCCAATGAGTGGTTTTGGACTTCCATACGGTGGTCATGGCTGAGTCAGCTATATGAGTCTGCCAGGACTAGGTCGTCGCAATCACCACCATCGTGGTTGCACGCAGCATTCAAGCAAGCCAAGTTGCATACGTAATCACCAACCATCGAGCGAAGGCACGACGGGGCACATACACTGGAGGCACACGAGGCTGCGTGGGTCGTGTTGCAGTAATTGGTGTCGTCGAGGACGATGGTACGATCCGTGACAAGAGTGGGGGAAAGGGTCGATGACAGTGCAGCAATGGGGTTGAGAGTCAATTTGAGGGTACGTGGCGGGCTCGCGAGCGTCCACGGGCCATCAATGAGGCCACAGCCAGTGAGATCCACCTCGACCAAGTTGTGTAGGTTCGTACTGGCTTGCGTTTGCCATGCATTTGATATTGTTGGTCCGAGCTCCTCGTTGAATGGTAGCCTGAGGATCGTGAGGCTGGGAAGGCTGGGCACGACAGTGGGTGCTTGACTCAAACTGACGTTTCTCAAGATCAATGCCTGGATGGCTAGCCAGGATGATGCCACGTCATCGGGGAGTCGACCCAGAGGGAATCCTTCGATGTATAAAGTTGAGAGGGGGAGATCTTTCATGCGCAGAATGGCGGGGAAAGCGTCGAGTCGACTGAAGCGGATGAAAAGAACACGAGTCGACGGTGGGAGCACCCCACTCCACTGCGTCATGTTGGTAAACTCGAGGTTGATGGTATCCAAATCTGGCTGTGACGCGAGTGTGTCATGTGAGAGGCCAGTGGGAAGGTCACATCGACTCACACGGAGGTAAAAAAGATGGTGTCCAAGCATCGCCGCGTTGAGCTGGCTGTCGACGTCCAAAGATTCGTTGCCGATGGCATGGCAGTTGACATGCACGTATTTGCATCGACAGGTCAAATCGAGTAGCGGCGTCGCGTGGGCCACACAGGTTGGTGGACACGCAGTGCGAAAAAAGGATGTTCGGAGAAGGAGGATGGTCAAGGCGGCACCCCATGTCACGAGCACCACAAGCAATGCGATTGCGAGTGGACGACGGTTTGCTGCAGGGATAGAGGCCTTGGCGACGCTGTGTGTCGGCGACCGACAGGTTATCGACGACGACGACGTCGACAACTGCCGCCTCGATGTTGTGGGGGCAATCGTCGCACTGGAGTAGGTGGCGAGGACATGGGTGAGCCGGCGCAAGGAGACGAGAGTGGCCACATCCATGACGATCTTGGTGGCGAAATCCAACGGCGAGGACGCCACGATCGCGCGCGACATGAGGATGATGCGAGAGATCCAGAGCGGGTCGTTCCCGATAGCTGGGTTCACAAGGAGGTACTCAAGGGCGGGGAGACAAATCCCAACAAAGGGAAAGAGACACGAGAGGCAAAAGCTAAAGAGACTGCTGGTCCAGCCAACGAGGAGGGTGTGGTCGCGAGACGTCGTCTGGTTGTAGAAGAGCCACGGTGTGACAAAACAATGGAGGACAACGACGGTCGCAAACGATGTGACGAACCACGCGTCGACAACGACGGCCATGAGCGACACTAGTTGGTAGCTCTGACACACGACTTCAAACACGTTGAACGCTGCGAGTGCCGTGTCGTCCGAGATGTAGCCAAGCCAGAGGCGAGGACGCACCGAGTCAAAGGACGTAATCCGAGATGCCCAGCGCAGCGGGTGCCACGTCATCCAAGGGGTGGTGCGAGGGCCAAGACTCAAAAAGAGGACGTGGAGGAGCGCAAGTGCGGCGAAGGAGCCTGCCATGACGATGGGATCGAATACTCTGAGGTTGCGAATGTCGGTCGGTCCAAATTTGACAAAGATGACAACTTGGATGGCAAAGTAGACGGCGCAGATCGTGTGTTTGAGTTTTGCAAACAAAGACACGCATTGGTAAAGCCACCGAGGCGCCCTTCGTCTCATCGCTGCATCTGTTTGCTTCGTCTCCCGCGTGTGGATATG
>VJMH01000032.1:0-31383 GCA_009835185.1 Aphanomyces stellatus
AAGCAGTTGGAAGACGGCCGTACCCTCAGTGACTACAACATCCAAAAGGAATCCACCCTCCATTTGGTGTTGCGCCTCCGCGGCGGTATGCAAATCTTCGTCAAGACCTTGACGGGCAAGACGATCACTTTGGACGTGGAACCCTCCGACTCCATTGACAATGTCAAGCAAAAGATCCAAGACAAGGAAGGCATCCCCCCGGATCAGCAACGTTTGATCTTTGCCGGCAAGCAGTTGGAAGACGGCCGTACCCTCAGTGACTACAACATCCAAAAGGAATCCACCCTCCATTTGGTGCTGCGCCTCCGTGGCGGTTGCTGATTTGCAATCAAGTAGGGAACGTGCTGTATTCATTTAGTGTTCAGCATTCTCCCAATAATTAGCATCTTGTTTCCTGCTGTCTTTTGAGTCTACTCGGTTGTGCTTCATTGTCGATTTATGCGGATGTGTCTGTGATGGGCTTCATTGACCTTAACATATGAAAGAGTCAAAGCATACTCTTCAACGGTGGGTTGTGTGTCGGACAACATTCCCCATGCTTTGGTGCGAGACGTTGCACGAGATGCAAGCATTCAAGGTCTTCGAGCGAACCCACCTGAAGAGTTGAATAAGTTCACGCCATTGATCATGTCACATGCTGGCAGGAGGCACATTGTGTTTTCTGTTCGCGCCAGATGAGAGAAGCATCAAAATGGTGCATTTGGCTTATGATCGTATTGTGACGGAGGCTTGGGGAATTCTCCGTCTGGAGTGGCATCCTTGGCTGCTTTGGCAAAGTCTTGCCGGCGCTCATTTCGTTTTGTTCAAGGACATCGCTGAAGAAGGCCATCATTCCAACAGCAACCAAACTTGCTGAAGAAGGCCATCATTGGATGACTTCCAAAACTCTCTCAAACACAAGAAACACATCAAAACTGTCCGGATACGTAAGGAGCACATTATTAACCACTCCATTCTCGGAGGAATATGAATATAGAGGTTTTGTACAACGAATTTGCATATATTTCAAAATATTTGCTACAAATGTCAACACAAATACCAGAATTTGTCCAGACGATATTTTCGACTCAGCAAACACAAATTTATGCAGGCTTTTATTTTAATATTATGAGGTGTGCGAATTGGCGTTTGTGCGATTTTTGGTTGTCACAACAGCAACCAAACTTGGTCATACATATCGAATGTGGCAGGTTATTGTTGCAACATCAATCTTGAAAGCCTTTCATGGTCAGAAGCAATATTATAATGAAAAGTAGAACTGAACTTGATCTTTGTATGTATTTATTCGAAATTCACCTGAGAGGAATATAAAATATTTAGCTTATACATATACACAGGTTATCAAGTTTGATGTAAAATTGCCAAATTGGAGTTTGAAAATTCAAAAACTCATCGACAGCAGGTCAGGAGAGCGGAAGCAATGCGGCGAACTACGTTAGGCCCCATCTCGTCCTCTCAGCTCAATGCGTTGGGCAGCCAACCTTCTCGCCTCCCCTTGGCGAAACCAGTCCAATCCAACCCCAGCCGACAATCCATGAGCTCAGTCGCACATCGACGCGCAAGCGTCTTGAACAGGTCATCCCTCAGTCGAAACAGCACCTCCGCGCGAACATCGGTGAACGGTATGCCTCGAGGCAGCCAAAATGGGTCGGGGAGGCGCAGTAGCACGTTTGGCGGGCGGGGAAACCGCATGACCGACCCTCGGCCCATCGGTGAACGCAACTTCATGCAAATGTGCATTCGCCTTCTGATCGAATTTTTGTCGGATCGCCATTACGACCACCCCCTCAGCCAACAGCTCTTGTACAAGCCCATGAAGAAAGATTTTGTCAACATTATGCAATTCCTCTTCCGGCAACTGGACCCGAATTTCTTGTTTTCAACCAAGATCGAAGAAGACGTCGGGAATTGCTTTCGGACACTCAAGTATCCCTTCCCAATCAGCAAAACTGCTTTGGCTGCCGTTGGAACCCTGCACTCGTGGCCTCCTTTGCTTGCTGCGATCTCGTGGCTGATCGAGCTGCTTACGGTAAGGCATCTCTCTCATTTTTTTCGTCTCATGTGCCGCAGTATGATTCAATCGTACAAGAGGAAGGCGGTGACGACGCCGACGATAATGGCGACAAGGAGATGTTTGAGTATTTGACCGTCGCGTACAAGGCCTTTTTGTCGGGGAACGACGATGAATACGACCTCATGACTCGCAAAATGGAGGAATCGTTTGGTCCGTCCGACGTCATCCTCCACCGCGTACTTGACATTCCCATTTGTAGACGCCCAGAACCGCAAGATCCAACAAGAGACGGACGTCGTTCAGCGCGAGAATGACGATTTGCGGCGCCAAATCGAGGAATTGGAGACGGGGCAGTCGCTCCCGAGCTTGAACAACAAGAAGCGCGACTACACGCATGACCGCGACAAACTCAAGGCCTTGGTCCAGAAATTGGAAATCAACAAGGAAAAATACCACGACTCGATCCGCATGATGGAGCAAAAGCTCGCGCGCGCCCGTACGTCCTGCACTCGCCGCCGCCACCAACCTGGCATTGCATGTAGACCACGAGTACGAAGCGTACCAGGCCAAGGCGGCTGAACTCCAGCACCGCATCGACACGCAAGAGCTGTCAGCCGACGACTTGGAGCGCATGCAGCGCGAGCGCGCGCGGCTGCAGGAACTCCTCGCGACGGTCGACGCGCGGTTCAAGGGGATCCAGGCGAGCCATTGGCAAAAAGAGACGGCAATCTCGGAGCAAATGGACCGCGTCGAAGAGGCTGTGAAGGAGTACATGACGCTCTGCCGCCGGCTCAAGCTGGACGAGAAGCACGGAAGCGGCATCGACTTTGGCATCTCGATCGACGCGCATTCTGGCGGCGCGCAGGCCGCGACGGCGCTCATGCTCCACCTCAAAAAGACAATCGTGCCTGGGCTGCAACATTTCCGCCGCCAGCGCATCGAGCGACTGGACCGCGTCTTGGACAGGGTCGTGGAGGCCAAAGTGATGACGGGTCAAGCGACGTCCGAGATGAACGACGCTGTCGAGGCCGCGCGTGGAATTGACGGCCAGGAGCGCAAGCTCGAAGAGGCGATCCGAAAGGAGCAAGAGGTAGGACTAAGATGGAGATGATGAATGGTGCTGACGTGGACGTAGGCGATGGACGCGGCGCTCGAGCTCAAGTCGCGGGAAATTGAAGAGATGGAACTTGAGCTCGAACGGCTACAGAACGACGACGACGTGTCGACGGGCGTGGGGAAGGCCGAGAAGCTGCTGCGGGAAGCGCGGGCTGCGTACGCCGAAATGACAGAGCAGTACGAGCGGGAAATTGATTCGCGACTGCGGTTCATCCAGCATGCGATCGCTATGTGCATTGCGTTCAAGGAGCGCGTGGTGTCCCAGCTGGGTGACGCGGAGCGCGCCGTGCGGCGGATGGACGAGTAGGCGAGACGTAGGATAATATATTGGGAGTAGAAGTATAAAACAAAGATTTTGTTTGGTCTCGTCCCTTTGCATGGCATGCATCGAGACGAGCGACGCTGGACCAGCAATCGACTTTGACAGAATGCCAGGTAATGTAAGAACTGCGTCCTCTTGGGCGGCACGACTATTGCGTGGATATAGACACGAGGGGTATGAAAGAAAGGGCAGCGGATATCGTGACTCGAGATAAGAAGGCATTTGGCAGAGAAATTCTTGTCTCCCTTGCTCGACTTTGGGCCATGCATTTGGTCCGATCATAGGTTCTGTGTATGCCTGTCGCTTCCACCTACTCCTCGCGCAGTAACGTCAGCGATACCGCCCGTTCCTATGCCTCGCCAATGCTCTTCTGAATGAAGTGTGTCTGTCGGAGTCACATGCTGAAGTGCATTGATCACTCGTCTTTTCTTCAGATACCAATCGAGCCAATCGCGTTCGTGCATGGATTAACCGGATAGCGTCGTTCGTATCCGGTTCTTTCGATGGGATATTTTGTTCCACGCAACGAACGCCCCACCCCATTGCCATCGCCGCCGACGCCCTACCCAAGCTCCTTGTCGTTGTCGCGGATGAGCTGGCTCAAGAGTAAGATGCGGGCCGCGGCCAACATGGTACAACCGTTCGCACCCTCCTAGCCTCACCTCACACTGATCATAGGTCGCACAAGCCGCCGAGGCTGTGGCGCCAAGCTTGTCCCTCACCATGTCGCTTTACAAAACGCCCGTCGAAGAATTCCACCACCGGTGGACGACAGTCTCTCTCTTCATGGACGCGCTTATCGCGGAGGAGTTGACGGAAGCACAACAGCGGGCGAAGCTCGGGGATTCAAACACCCGCGACAACTTGGCGAAGCTCGTCAAGTTGCTGTACGCGGAAGAAGACGCGCTGGACCGGCAGGTGCACGATCTGGACGCGTCGATCGACTCGCGACCGTGCATGGAATACATGCTCGAACACAACGTGCTGCAGAACCTCTGTTCCAAGGCCGCACACGACTCGCCGAGCGGCCTCATGGTGCTCGTCCTCATCTTCCTCACGGACCTTCTCCGCGAGTCCAAGATCAACTACCCGATCCTGCCCACGCGCGGCGTCTATCGTTCCGTCTGCGAACTCATACAGTCGGCCATGGTCCGCGAAGTCGAAGACGACATGGTTCAAAAGTGCCTCCTCCACTGTCTCCACGCGCTTTGGGTCAAGCTCAAGGGCGACCCGGTCCAGACTGAGTTCTTCTTCCTTCGCATCTACAAGTCCGTGACACCTGGCGACCCAACCAACCTCGCGCTCTCGCCGTCCAAGATCTCGGAACTCGTCCTCTTCACGGGCCTCCTGCCCCACATGTACCGCGACGGGAAGCTTGGCCACAAATGCCGCGAGGCACTCGTAATCGCCGCGGGACTGCATGAACCAGGCCTCAGTCGCTTCATCCTCCACATGACGCCCTTTTGCAACTATGCCGTCACGGGCGTCATCCAAGCCTTTGACCTGCTCCCCAAGACCATTGGCACGAAGAACGAAAAGACCTTTCGCAGCGTCGACCCCGATGCGATCGTCCTTGAACTCGAAACGCTCGCGCTCCGCCTTCGCTTTTGCTGCACGCTTGCGATGGTCGGCGTCTTTGAAGTCGACGCGACGACGTGCGTGACCAAGGACATCCTCACGCAGTTCCACACGCGGTTCCTCCAAGGCCCGCTGCTCGACGCGCTCCAAGACACGTCCGAGGCCGCCGCGCGCACCGCCGTGCATTACACGGTCACGATCCTCGACATGCTCGTCCGCTGCGGCGCCGCGCCCGACGCGAACCCGCTCCTCCACCTCACGCTCACGTTCCTCCTCCACCACCACCACAAGAAGGCCAATGCCGCCGTCCTCCCCGTAGTCACCGACGCGCTCGAGTTGCAGCCGACACCGGCTGCAGCGCCACGCCTTCGCCTCCTCTCGGAGCTCCTCCATCGCATGAACAGCCTCTCGGCCTCGCTCAGCGTCGCGACCATCCAGCTCTTTGCCGCGCTTCTCGCCCTGCACACGCCCGTCGTCGATGCGGTCCTTCTCCCACCGCCCTCGCCGTCGATCGCGGCCGTCCATCTGCCTTGGTTTGCCGCGCGCTTTCCCCACTCGGCGCTCGCGGCGCTCACGGCCGACGCGTCGCTATGGCAGGCCATCAAGACCCACCAGCCGACGACCGCGCTCGCGACGTATGCGGACACGGACCTCATGCCGTCGATCCTTTCGATGCTCGCGTACGTTGCGTCGGCCGAGCAGCGGCTTCTCTGCGGGTTAGAGATTGGCTCGACCACGTCGACAGAGTTGGACACGGATGACGACGAGGGTGACGCGCTGCCGTCGACGCCAACTGCCGCGTGGCACGTGCGCATGGCGTCCGTGTCGACCGTGCCGGCGCTGCCGCTCGAGACGGCCGAGTCGCTTGCGCCGCTCTTTGCGTCGATTTTGCTCAACCGACTCGAACGGTGGCTCGACAATTCCGTGGAGGAGAACGTGGCGCTGTCGGGGCTCGTGACGCTGCTGGCAGACCGTGCGCCGACGCTCGTGTTTGATTGGCCCGTGGACCATGGCGCGTCACCACCGTCGTCAAAGAGCGTGCGGAGTGTGCTCGAAGAAGTGCACGCCGACGCTCAGAAACGCATCCAGCGGCTCCCGCAGGGCTGGTCCAAGTTGGCGGACGTTCAGACCAAACTCATGGACGGCGACGGCAGCGCGGATGACGGCGGCCTCGTGGAAAGCCACGAGTTGCTCCTCGGTGGATGGATCGTGCTGGAAGAAATGCTCAAGGAGTTGGTTGCGGGCTGTATTGCGGCCGACACGGTGCAGACGCTGCCGGTGAAACCCGAGGGATTCTACCTCAAACCTGTCGAGGACGACGACGATGAGGATGGCGACGATGGGACGATGCTGGACGACGAGCACGTACACAAGGGCGGCGACAAGACGGACACTGTCGATCCACTGGACTCGCTTTTGGACGTTGCCGCGAGTCAACTGCAGTCAATCATGTCACCCGAGACGACCGTCGTGCCGTAGCCAATGTACGAACACAATCATAGGAACGAGAAGAGTAGGAGTAACGAAACACGAACAAAAGTGGACGCCATTGAGAATATCGTTCAAGAATTGGCGACATCTCGTGCAAAGTGACGGGTTGCTCATGGGTTGGTTTGTCGTGTCCTTGACCGCGAGCTTCTCACGGCATCCTTTTATTGCAACATGATTTGGAGGTGAGAAATGATGGACAAACGACGTGCTTTGCGTGAACAGATTGAAAACACATAAAATGCTGACGGAGGAACGAGAATGCGTGCCGAATGGAACGGCAAACTCAGAAGACGATGGGCTGGAGGGACGATAAACATTCGCCGGCGTCTTTCTGCGAGGCGCGACCATGTTTATGGTCGGTGCTAGAGGAAATGTGTTGGCCCTGGTTAAACATGGATCATAACTTCCTGCAGTGCTTTCAGTTGGATGTTGCCGCAGCCTGCCACGTCAACTTCTCCGCCAGTCAAAAAATCTCCGTCGGGTTTCTTGGTCAAAATATCCCAGGGCCAACCGTTGCATGGAACATTCGACGATGGGGCAGTTGCAAATCTTCGAGCATTTGGCGGCATGGGCACGTGGATCTCGCTCCTCCGCCGGAAGTCCGCGGAACCTGCGGCGACGTCCAGGCTTCCGCCAGAGCTTATGCAGCACATCGCGACCTTCCTCCCTGACAGAACGACCTTCTTCGCCTACCTCCAAGCCTACTCGTCCTCGGACGACGTGATTGGCGCCCATCTCATCAACCTCTGGCGTCTCGGGCAACTGACGACTCCCATCACTGGTCGATCGGACGCGCTTTGGCCTCGGCTGCGCGTGGACTCCCGGCCACCGCAGTCGTCCATGCCATATCTCGAAGCCATCTTGAAGCACTACACCGCAATTCCCATCTCGGGGGAATTCGACTTGACCTGGTTGGATCACATTCCCGCCTCTGCCTTGTCACCCCTGCATCTCTACCTCCGCAGCAGCACCGTTCCCAAGGACGTGTCCAAGGCCGTGTGGAGTGCGTCGTGGTCAAAGCTGCCCATCACGCTGCTCGACGCGACCTTCTTCCACTCGCCGACGGCCGACGCGGTCCTCGACACGCTGCCGTCCTTGATGCACCTCGCCTCCCTCCGCGTGGGTCTCTTCATCGAAGAGTCGCGCTTCCTCACCCAGCTCCACGCACTCGTCCAAGTCCTACCAAACTCCAAAATCACATCGCTCACTGTCGACTGCGACTCGTACTACAGCCTCTGTCCGTCGCCCGTTCATCTCACGACCCCCATGTTCACACACTTGACGTTGTGGCTCAAGACGCGACCAGTCCAGCACGTTTCCTTTTCGCTCTGGAGCTTCGCCGACGTCGCACCCGCTGCAACCTCAACCTTTTGGGATGCGATCTCAACCTGCGCCACGTTGACCAGCTTGTCGGCGCGGGACTCGGTCCTCGCGGGTCTCGCCTCCCATGTCTTTCCAACCCCTCTGCCCATGACCACGGTGGCCTTGGAAGGCTGCTCGCTCTCGCACCCCGACGTTCACGCCCTCTGCACGGGACTCACCCACTCGCGCCTCGCGACGCTCAAACTCACGCGGCTTGGCTTTGCATTCACTGGCCTCGACATCTTGGCTCAGTGGCTCCCACAAGCCGTGCACCTCTGCGACCTCGAGCTCCTCAGTCTACCCAAAGACATCGAACAGTTGGAAGCGCTTTGGACAGGATTAACCCAGTCGCACGTGACGTCGCTGCGGCTCTCGGGCCAGAAGCTGCTCGCACTCGCCGCAACGTTCTTGCCTCGGACGCCGTTGACGTGTCTCTCGATCCGTGATTACCAATGGCGGCTCCACGACGGTCAAGAGTGGCGCGCACTCGCCCAAGCCGTGTCCCGCTCGTCGCTCACGGCGCTGGACGTGTCGTGCAACAACATCAACGACGAACATGCGGCGAAGCTGGCTTCGGGCCTCGACTGCAACCATCGACTAGCCCAGCTCACGTTGGATCAAAATTACATCACGGCCATCGGCGCCATGAAGCTTCTCCACGCCATGACGGCGTCGGCAGCGGCATCGAGACGGACGCTGAGTCTCAAACTAAACGAAATCCACGGGCGCGACCGACCAAACTTGCTGGCGAATGCACAAGGAACCCCTACGCGAGTGGCTCTCGAATAACTCGGATTCGTCCCAACAAACGTGCTTGACCTCACATCGCATTAATTTAAGGCAACTTCGAAAGTTAGCAATCAAACACATCTACTCGTCTCGGCTCGCCAAGCACCAACATATCGCACATGACAATGGCCAGTCCGTGTTTCACACCGCGAGACCAAATCAACAAACAATGACGATGTTCGGAAGGCAAACGCCCAGGATTACATCGTCGCAACGACGCAATTCTTTTCCACGCCAGCTCCAATCATTGACTTTTGCCAGGGGGTTCCACTCTGTGGCTGCGAATGTACAATGCCTGCTCGTCGAATAAGAGTAGCATTTGTTTAAACGAATCTTTTGTCCTTGAAGGTTTAGACAATTTCAGTACAATTGTCATACGGCGATTAAATTCAACGGCCCCGATCGTCACGCTTTTGCCCGACATGCCGTAGCAGAGGCCGTAGACGACGAGGATGAGGACTTGGAAGGCGACGGCAAACTTGAAATGGACGTTGAGTTGGTCCCGCGGAGCGAAATCGTGTATTGCCCGCGCCGCTTTCCATTTCGTGGTCGTGGAGCGTCGGCATGCCCGTGACCGACTCATGCTCATCCTTGGCTCACACAGACGCATACGTCCAGAACATGTAGAGCTGGCGGATAAACATAACGAGGAAGACGACGCAGAGGAGGATCACGACAGTGCGCAAACGGCTGCAAGACGATCATGGCCAAGAGGTAGAGCACCTGGACGATGTTGAGCGCGAGCAATTGCGAGATTGCTTCGTTCGAGACCGACGCAATCAAAATGCCCGTCAAGAATTGGACCGTCGTGAATGTATTATCACTGTTTTGAAATGACATTCGTCGATTCAAAGTGCAATCTCCGAAGAACACCAACGTTTTCCGTCCAGTTCGGGCATTGCTACCTGACGTCTGGTGGTCTGTTTTCGCTCTTGTCAACGTCAAATGCGTTGCTGGAGTCGAGCGATCCTCTCGAAGCGGCATTTCCGCTTCCTGGGCCCTAGGAAAGCCAGCCGCAATCTGCATGTAATCGTACCATTTGAAATTCATTAGATACAGGTTTCTACACACAGCATCCTTCAATTGTGTTGTTCTTGGTGTACGACTAGAGTCGATCCGCACCTGTGACTGTTTAACGTTCAGTGTTACTTCTACTCCTTGTATGTACTCGAATGTGCAGCGCTCACAAAAGAAGGCGTCTTGTTGCTATTGAAGTCATCAAATGAATACATGCATTCCGGCAAGCTTGTGAAGGTCTTTTTGGCTCAAATGTCGAAATCCCACCAATCAAACCTCTGTACCGCGGTATTTGGGAATATGTTTTTACCCAGTCGCTCGTTCTATTTTTAGACTTCTCGAACACATGCTTCTGAAAAATACATGGCGATCTGCAAGCTGCAATCTTCGTTTCCTCGACCGCCGACATGCATTCAGTACCATCCATGCACCTCTGGCACGCGCCCGACACCACTCCGTCTCCCCCTCGTGCTCTCTCGACTGCCATGGGAGAGATGCACACGCTCGCCCGCGGTCACGCGGACAACGCGACGTCACCGCAGATGCTGGCTAGTGGGCACAACGCGATCAAGTCGTCGGCTTCAATGCTGCGTCTTTGGACGGGCGTGGCATTGCCCACGTTTCACTCCTTCGAGGCGATCCAAACGATTGGCCTCACAGTCCTCTCAACGATGCTTGTGTGCATCATGATAGTAGTGTTCGTGGCGATTTTTGGGATCACGGCGACTCCCCCTCAACGCGGGAACCCCAAGACCAAGACACACTCCGTCATCGTTGAGGTCGAGAGTGCTGTCCCAGCGACGACTACCACCTTCGTCGGATCGAACAGCATCCGTTCGCCCATGCGATTCAGTCTGCTTCTCGCGGATCAAGTCGACGTCCAAGCCCAACAAAAGATGGATCAACCAACCTACTCGATCAACAATGAGGCAAGCGTGATGGACGACACTGATGACATTCACATCAACGATGCGTCGATTGGGCTGCTGTGGACAACGTGGACTTGTCGAAGACCCATTCATTCTGTCCAATTGGCCACCACCGTGGTCGCTACACTGTGGGTTGATGTCCCGGCTCCGTGCCCAGCGCCCACGCCCACGGCGCCCCATCGGATCTCAAGGTTTACCTATACTTGTCCACCGAGAGGGTTCCAGCTGTTCCCTTGGGGGCAAGGCGACGAGGATGGCCACGCAGTAGACAACATTTCAGATGACGTCCTCCTCGGAGCCGATGTTCCTCCTCACCCTCCAGCACCCCAGCGGATCTCAAGATTTCCAAACGCATGTCCTCCAAGAGGATTCATGATGTTCCCCTGGGGGCAATTCGACGAGGATGACCAAGACCAATCGACCGACGCTGCGGACGACAACAATGCCGACTCTGGTGACGCCGCCGACATCAGCAACGGTGCGGCGACGTGTGGTGTCCAATTCCTGTACCAGCTCCAGCTCGGACCATCAAGCCATAGTCGGCCCCCACTCCACAATCGTTTTTCAACTACGCGGCGTTGTTAGCCTCATTGTCCAGCGGGGCCGTCGGAGTAGGGGCGGAGTAACATGTCGTAATATTTATTTTATTTTGTTTTCACAACTTTGACCTCTTGAGTCAAATACCTCTTGTGTATACTCATCACCTTGAGCGATACGATGATTCTCCGCAGCAAAGAAGTAAGTTCCAGGTTGAGCCATAATATTGAATATAGACTGTTTAGTTGCGTTTCGCCAAGTCCCGACGGAAGACGACGCTGAGCAAGTGACAAGGTCAAGCCCACCACGGCAAATGAGGTTGTGCCTCATCCCACTTTCAGCTGCACTTGCGCGCATAGGTACGATGTTCGTTCGCCCTCCTCTGCTCTTTGCTTGCTTGGGATGTTCCGTCGGGTTGGCCTGCTATGAGAATATCGTACGAAGAACACACCATCTCGCAACAGACGCAACATCCTTTTTATGTACCATGTTCGTTCACACCGCAGGGGGAATGTTCTCACCACCCACAAGTAGCAGTGCTACGATCTTCTTTGTCTTCATGGACCATGTTGAGGCGACCTCATGGTTTTGGTGCACGTCAAGCGCGAGCGCACATGCTTGAAGGCGCGCCTGCGGGAAGTTGTGGTTGAACCAGAAGAAACGTGGTTCAAGCAAGCCCCAAGTTGAAATAGAAGAAGATCGCGACCGCAAGTATTGACCGCGTTCGCTTGACTGTGTTCCCATTGATGAATCAATGGAAAGTTGAAAAGTGATCGAAGGAATAGGATTTGAACTGACAAGAGTCAAAAGACTAGGCGCGATACACGCAATCGTGATGGCAACACCGTCGGGGTTGCTTCGTGGGACGTAGAATGGCGCGACGTCGAAGATGCGCCAGAACTCGTGCTTGGCCGTGTTGAACGTGTACATTGTAAGGCCGTCGGCACCAGCGACAGATCTCAAGTTGGCGGTGGAGAAGATCGTGTGCTCGTTGCGCTTCATTGCGCAGATGGAGATGTGCGCCCGCCTTGCAGTGGCAGTAGCCTGTGCGCCACGTTCTTGGCGGAGAGCGTTGTCGTCGTCGTTGTAGGGAAAGTGGGTAAGTCACAGATTTAATTATGATTGGCTGAAATAATTTACAGTGGAGGTGATTTCCGAACAATTCATTGTCAAAATGTAGGAAAACGAGTAAAACGCAGTGCGTTTTACTGTGTGGGGCGAAGCAAGTGGTTCCAACGAGGTGCGTACGTTTTTCGCATTCGGGCAATCTCAAGCAGCCATGCGCAACCGTCGCCTTCTGCGTCGCCGCCGCGGCCTTTGCGCAGGCAACCCCGACACCCACGTCACTGTCAATCGCGACTCAATTACCTCTGACGACTCCACAGACAACGTCGATCCTCGTATCCAATCTCTTGAACGGCACGACAGACACCCCACGAACCCAGGCAGAAGTCAACAATTCAGATATACTCCGCAATTCATCCAAGCCCAACATCACGACAGACATCGTCAACACTTCTTCGGTGCCATCCACGACCACCGCCGTCGGTGTTTCGACCGAGTCTCCGTCGCCGATTGTCATCGCCGGCAGTGCCATGGGTGTGCTTGTGGTCCTCGGCGGCTTCCCTATTACACGATGAGCCACCACCGCCTCCAATCGACGATTGAAAAGACGAACGTCTTTGAATCGTACGCGGCGCTTTCGACCCACTTAGCGCACAAGGTCTTGGCTTCACCAGAGTCCAACACCGACCACACAACCAGCACGAATCTTGAGCGTGATTGTTTGTCTGCTGCCGAATGGATTGCGTTGACTCAAATTTCTTCGGAATCCATCGTTGTCAAGCCAAGTCTCCTGGACATGCGAGAACCTCTACCGGGTCTCGGAAAAGGACATTGCGCTTGAAACAATCCTCGGCACAGGTGCTTTTGCCGAAGTGTGGCGAGGGATGTACCAAGGCAACGTCGTGGCCGTGAAGCAACTCTTGGTCAAACGCGCGACAGTCAGTCAGCTCCAAACATTTGTGGATGAAATTCAGCTCATGACAACATTTGACTCGCAGTTTATCGTCCATTTCGTTGGCGCGGCGTGGGAACGCCCGATTGATTTGAATGCATCATGGAATACATGGACGGTGGAGATCTGCGGGATTATTTGGCGCGCCATGACCGCAAGGCGTTTCTGTGGGCTCAAAAGGTCGTCCATATCCAGCGCATTGTCGACGCTTTGGTGTATTTGCATTCGATTAACAATATTCGCCGGGATTTGAAATCGAGAAATGTGCTTTGGATTCGACAAAGGGCACGAAATTGACGGATTTTGGCGTGTCCAAAGAAGACGTGGACGAGACAATGACCGTTGGTGTCGGCACCTTTTGCTGGATGGCGCCCGAAGTGATCAAAAGCCACCACTACACGGTCGCGTCGGATATTTACTCGTTTGGTATATTTGTGATGGCGCAATTTGTGGATTCAATCTCGTTTGTAGGCATGGTGTTGTCTGAATTTTCCACCCATTTGATCCCGTATGCAAAAGAAGTGAATCCCAAAAACGGTCACCGATTGGGCGATATGCCAATCATGGTCAAGGTCGTCTCAGGGGAACTCAAACCCAGATTTGGCAGCGATTGCCCTGATTGGCTGCTGCAATTGGGCTTGGAATGTATCGCCCACGACCCCAATGTTCGTCCAACAGCCGGCCATCTCTCACAGCGGATTCGAATGCGCCTTCGCCAGGAGTATTCCCTCGGTTAGTTTTTAATTTTTGTTTTGGCATGCATGGCATCTCTGACCTCTGGTAAAACGGCTCCCCAAGAAAACCAACGTCCAAAACGATACTCCAAGACACCAAGTTTTGAGACTTGTGGCCTTGCATTGAAAAAGCTGTGTGCTGTGGAGCTTGAATGCAAATGGGATACCGATGAGGTTGTCGTTGGGCTAGCGCCCCCCTTTCGGATTTGAGTGGAGCACATTAGAGTGCGCTTCTGACGTTGTAGTCAACATAGTAGCGTTCGAATCAACCATCAAATGCCCCTCCTAAGAACCTGCAAATAGGTAGGATCGTGAAGGTTTGCCGACTTGGCAACCATGTAGTCGCGGCGAGAGACGACTGTTACGTCAGATACGATTAAGGGTCAATCATCCAAATCCTGTCGGATTCCCTTTAAAAGTACATTTTGGTTGCATATGGTTCGATAGAGATGTACTTTTGGCCTTGCACAAGTGAATTCCTTGAAGGTGCTTTTTTACACTCAACTCTGAACAACAAATCGCTTCGCGGTGGCATTTCCATCATGGGCTTCAAGATCACAAACTTCAACGTTATCTTCGTCCTCCTCTGCGCCATCACGACGCTCAACTACATCGACCGAGGTATCATCCCCGGCGCACCCGTGCAATTCCAAGCGTTCATCCAAGACGCTCACGGCGTGGATAGGAGCCACGTGAGCGTGTACTTTGGCATCTTGGTGTCGGCGTTCATCGCGTCGTACTCGATCTTCATCTGCGTCTTTGGCTATCTCTCCACGACCCATCGGCCCTTTCTCCTCATCGCGATTGGACTTGCCATCTGGATCGTCGCCATCCTGCTCTGCGGCCTGGCCAAACCGCTTCAGAGCTTTGATCTCCTCTTACTCGGTCGCATCCTCAGCGGCATTGGCGAATCCTCTTTCGAGGCCACGACCCCACCTTTCCTCGACGAATTTGCACCTGCCAACACACGCACCTTGTACCTTGGCACGTTTTACAGCGCCAAGCTCGTCGGCACAGCCATCGGCTACGTGTATGGCGGCGCCGTGGCGTCGGTCTGGGACGTTGGCTTTTGGGCCACGGCTATCGTCATGTTGCCCATGGCGTATGCGTGCTGGCAGTGCATCCCCTTTGACGTCGACTGTCCTCTCTCGAAACTGGACGTGGCAAGACTGTCCGCCGAATCGATGCTCTCCATTCGCGTCCACATGGCCGACGACGACGACCCGTCACATGGAGCGGTGGCCACTACACCGCCGTCGCCATCGGTGCTGACGCGGGTCATCGCTGTCGTCCAGGACCCCCTCTTCACGACCACGACTCTCGCAGGCACCGCCATCACATTTACGCTCTCGGGACTGAGCGCGTTTGCCCCCGCCTTCTTGATTGGTTATGGCATCCTCGATGAGTCCGTGGCGTCTTTGGGCGTCGGGGCCGTCGCGGCACTCGCGGGTATCCTTGGCGCGCCCCTTGGTGGCTGGCTTGTCGACCGCCAGACCCGAGGTCGCGCTCACGACGAGGCTTTTCGCGCCTATGTGTCCGCCAGCATGATGACTATCTGCACGGTGCTCAGTGCCGGCATTTCGTTCCTCTCGCTCGCGTGTATGGACTCAGCCGCGCTCTACTTAATTGCTCTCTTCCTCTCGCTCCTCACGTCCTTCATGAGCCAAGCCCCCATGATGCAAGTCACCCTCTACAGCCTCCCCAAGTCCCAGCGCGGCCTCGGCGTCGGAATCCACACACTCCTCGTGCATGTCCTTGGCGACGTTCCCTCCCCCATCGTCCTCGGCGCGTTGAAGGATGCGTGGGCTCCCCACTGCGGCTCAATCTGGAACGACAAGAACGAGCAGCAGCTTGACCCGGCCTGCCACGTCGACAGATCGGGCCTTCGCCATGTCCTCGCCTTTGCCTACGCCTGGCTCCTCTGGGCAGTCCTCGCTTGCGTCGCTGCCTTCGCCATTGCTCGTCGCCGTCTCGGCAACCCCCACGACACTAACCCTCGTCGTTTGACAGAGTAGGGAAACAGTAACGTCCATCCGTCATGCAGGGGTATGCTGTTGCGACAATTAGTCCATCGAGGGCACTCTAGAGAAAAAAGGAGCCAGGATTGAAAAGTAAGTCAAATAGATAGACTCAGCCCGTGGTTTTGTATCCTTTCGTGCATCGTCGGGCTGTCTTGGCTCGCTTCGCCGGTGAGGTCTCATTCGGGTCGTGTTGTCGCGCCCACATGAGTTTGGTGTATACCGTGAGACACATGTTGGAGACAAAGTGGTGGCCGCGGCGCAGCCTCAGGAGCTCAAACGAGCAGTCCAAGACTTTCATAAGATGGGGCTCAGGCAGCCCCTCCAATTCGTCGATCGAAGTAACGAGGTCGTTGGCGACCGCACATTCTGTGATCGTATCCATGACGAATTTGATCTTGGCTCGCATGGCGCACCCTTTCGAGGTCCAATTCGACCGGCGGTGGTACGGCATGCCTCCGTCTCCGTGGAACCAGAGGCGCCACGTATCCCGCACCGAGAGATGCGGAAACACCAAGAGCTGCGGCGTCGTGGGTTTGGGTCGCAACTCGTGGCCATCGTACACGGCACGAGGGTCTGGCGCATCTTCCACGGCACCCATGAGTATGTTCAAGACGCGGTCCAATCCCTTGGTCGTCATGGAGGCGAGGTGTCGCGACGTGCGGGCGAGTCCATGTTCGTACGCAAGGCGGGTGAGGATACGCATGGAGTTTTGAAGCGCGACACTTTGCCGCGGGGAAAGAGAGATGCGAAAATTGTCGAGAAAACAGCGACCCGAGTGGAGAACGCCGTCGCCGTGAACCCAGAGCCGCCACATCTCTCGCCAGGACGTCGTGGTGCAAGGTGGCGGTGTGCGAGGTTGGGGGTTCAGTGTTGGAAAAACGCCCAGCTCGATGGCTTCATTTTCAGGCGGGCGCAGCACAGGGACATCATCAGAGATGTTTCTTGGCAATGCAGGACTGCTTTCAAGAGGCTTCGTCGGACGTGACGCAACGTGTAGGGGCGACATGACGGGCGTCGCTGGCTGGATTGAGGGCACGGATAAGATGGATTGACCCTGCGGTGTTGTCGGCGCTCCTTGCTCCATATGGGCCAACACATTTGCTAGCAGAGTTTCGAATCGCCCGTTGCCTTTGTCAAGCAAACTTTCCACGTCCGCCAGTGACGAGATCCAGCCCTGGGCTTTGGCAACCTTGACCCATTCGGTGACTTGCGCGCGGGCGGTGGCCAAGTGAGCCTTGGATGCATCGTCCTCAAAGTCAGCTTCTGAGAGCCACCGAAAGGGACAGATGGCGGTGGACAGTTCATGCAGAACACCCACAAACCAACGGAGCCACAGGACCTCTTGCGGCATCGAGGATGGAAAGGTCCAGTCTTGGGGGACGCGTCGGATTGACTTGTCCGTCCAGAGGAAGGCCGAGAGTCCATCGGCATCACCGTCCTCTTCAGTTAAGTCTACACAAGTTGTGTTGCGTATGGGAGTCGCCATCGGGTGAATCATGTATGTCTCTTCGGTGGCATCAGACGAAGACTCCAAGGGACGGTGGGGTTCTGAAGAAGTCGCTCAGGCATAAGGTGACGAACGAAAGGTTCATACCTCGAAGATGATCATCTACAAAATGCGTGCTAATATCGATCACGATGTCTCGCTCGTTGTAAATCTGCTGCATGTTCCTCCTGGGGCGTGGAAGATGAATGTGTTCACTTCGACGTGACACTTCAACCGTGTTATCCGGATATATGTACTGTTATCCGAATTTCATCTCTGATTGGATGGGGAACCACCAATCAGATGTTGCTTCTCAAGTATTCGCGCACCGCCTTTGCCATTTCGAGATGGCCCTTCAACCGCTCTGAATCTTGCCATCATCATGTTCAAAACTGCGCATCGCACTTCTGCATGAAAGATTCTTTCAACTCCAAGTCTTGCGTATCGATATCTAACTATTGTCCTCATGCAGACACTTACTACCCATCAAAATTACATTGCCAACCATTACAGCATTGCCCGCCCTCATCACCTTGTGACCGCCACGATGGCTTAAGTCACAGCACACAAATGCTGATTCGTCATGTTTCTCTCGTCGAAGTTCGATGTCATATTCACAAGCTGGGATGCAACCTCCCGACTCCTACGTTCTCTGTTCTCAAGGCCTCGTTTACGTTGGTGGAATTCCATTCGCATTGAATTCAACGCTTGCATCGGTGGTTCACAACATGCTTCTCGAAGACCACGACACAGCCAAATTGTTGCTTTCGACTGTCTACAATGCTTGCTTTAGACCAACTACTCGAGTACCCGCGCATGTGTCATTGGACCTCGGACGAACACAGTTGAAACTCCGAGGCATGGCAATGGGCTTGGCAAGGAGTCTTGAGCTACACAACGAATGTGTCCATTAGATAGCATGTTCGGTATGACGCCATTGAACCATTAACCCGTAGCACATACTCATTTCGGCATATGTTCAATGGCTTCGACGCTATAAATGGTGCATCATCACGAAATTTACAACATGCACTGTCGCGCATTCCACCTTCCGAGGCCATGATCCTATATGATGGTGACAGCAACGCCAATGATGCTTTCTGATCCTTCCAGTTGACACCCCAGTCGAATAGTCGAATAATGCACCACAGAAATATGCTAAGGTAGTTACCACACCATCACACTTGAATCACGAGCATCAAATGAATATGATTGGCTATATGTGACTGCCCACGTTCAAGACCAATTTGATCAGAGCATTAAAGGGCCTGTTAGTTTATACTACAAACCAACAATGGTTTTTTGATATCAACCATCAGGTGCGAACAGTCCAGCGGTCACGGCCAAGAATCCAAAGGCTAGCATTCGTTTTTGCGCAGAAAGTGCATGAGTAAATTCCATGAGATCGGGTTGGTCAACGTAAATTGCACGAATGGTGTGGACGTTTTTGGTGCGCGACTCCATCAAAGCTTCAAAGGATGTACTTTTGCCCCCTATGACCCACAGTGTCTCACCAATGCACAATTTCCTATCGCGCCGTCTTTGGAGCAAGTAAGTGCGACTTCCACTTACGACTTGTATAACATTTTAAACTTGGTGAAACATGTGCCATCGGAGAAGTGTTATGTCCGACGATTACATATCCGTGATCTCCTTCGTCACCCCCGTACAGAGGTTTGGAGGCGCGTCCTCCATGTGGCGCTGGGTCCTTTGGTGCCCATCCTCGATCCAACGCCGGACAAGCGGACCCAATGACTCACATAAGGTGGCCCTGTGTAACTGTTATGGATGCGCGCATTGCTGCACCACCCGCACCACAGCGACGCCCTCCGCGGGCATGGACGCTAGTCGTACACGCATCCAGGTTGTTTCCTCCACTTTACTATCGTGGCCAGACGCGTTTCTTTCGCCCCGCAGTTCCTACGTTCACCACGGCGCCAATCCGGTCCCCTGAGTCTACCCCTTACTCGTTTCATTGCCGTCGATCGGAGCTTCGGTGGAGCGCCCCATTTTGGCCTTGCGACGTTATTCAAACGAGACAATTCGATGACCTAGTGACATGATCGAGTGTACGTGCTTGAAGAGAAGAAATGACGCGTTTTTCCTTGACATTCCGATTCCGACACACATCGCGCGCCGCGCCATTGGAGTGAGTCACGAATGAAGGCATTCACAGATACGCTTGTCAGTGAACAAAAAGAGGCAGAATTGCTTAATGCGCTAATAAATGAGCCCATGGGTTCTCAAGAAATGACGGACGAAAGTACGCTTGGCCGCTTGGATTGGGTTGATCAGGATGGCTTCGACGGGGTGCAGCTTGACGAGGTTGCATTAATTGAGACCATGGGTCTTCCAGAAAGGAAGGCTTAAAGTATGCGTGCCCATTCCTTGCTTCATGTTGCGGCTGATCTCGCCGCTGCGAGTAATGACTTTGGCTCTGTCGAGGTCCAGAATTATGTCGATGGGCGTGGTCGGGGCGGAAGCGCTTGTTGGAATGAGTCTGACGCGGCTGGTACGAAGGACCGCAAGCAGAAATATTCTGACCAGAGGTGCCTTTGGGTGTCTTCTTTGGCGGGTATGACTTCTTCGTGCTTTGGAAGCACGTTGGAAGGCCGCTCAAGTCCATCCTCTTGAGAAAGCAAAATTGTTCCACGATTTCCTGAGTTTTCTGTGATTTTAACCAATGAAAACTGTTGTAAAAAATACTACCAATATAAAAGGGATAAAATAAATTCAGACTCAAAAAATATTTTAGTGGGGTAGTCAATTAAATTAATCTTTATCCGGCGCCGGATACAGATTTCCCCCTTCCCTCTTTTCATCCCATCAACTCTTCCTTGAAATCCACCCCATGAGCGCCGCAATGATTGAGTTAGCAAAGGTTAACAGTTTATTTCTCACATCGATTTCTCACGTCATGGTGGTAGATTGGGAAAATTCAAGATCAAAAGGAGAAACTTGCAGCTTATAAGGTTTGTAACTCGCGTGCACCCCCTGTTGACACGTCCTTCAGGACCTCTTGGACACCTCTATTCTTGACTTTCCCACTTTGAAAACCTTGCTGGATCACGGTAAAACACTTCCGTAGAAACACCATGCCCATGTATTCGTTAGTGCTCGAAGAGAGCGTCCAATTGGTCGTGTCTCGTGGCATCTTGACTCATTTGGTTTCAATCCTGGGGCGCATCGACCCCGAACTTCACAGCTGGAAGAAGGATTTGCTCGTCAATTGTCTCATTAAAATTAAGCCTCGTATCCTCTCTTTCGAAGAGGCCGATGTAATTTTGCGCGAAGCCCTCTGCGATATGTATATGGACGAAGAAGAGTACATTGAAGCTGCGAAAACGTTGGCCGCAATTAATCTGGAAAGCTCTGCCAGGTATACGCATTAATTGTTTCAGACTTCATGGAGTCCTTAGACAATACACGGATGAGCAAAAGGCCGAAAAATACGTTAAGATTGCAGAATTATATCTCCAAGAAGACGAAACTGTGGACGCCGAAAATTTTATTAATCGCGCCTCTCGCGTGATTCATGCAGTCGGCAATACTAACTGGGCCTTGAAATTGCGCTATCAAGTGTCTTATGCGCGTATTTTGGACGCCAAACGGAAGTTCCTTGACGCTGCTCTTCGTTACTACGAATTTTCCCAGTCGAAACCTGATGTATTTATTTGTCTCTTCAGGTTTGGGTTTTGATTGACTATGTTGACTATGTAGGAAGTTGACCCAGATGACCTGCTGCAATTGTTGAGCAAAGCCGTAACCTGTGCGATTCTGGCTGCTGCTGGCCCCCAACGATCTCGGTTGTTGGCGACATTGTACAAAGTACGTTCAACATAAGAGTCATTGATGTATAAAACGTCTTAATTAGGACGAGCGAGTCAAGTCGAGCGAACATGCTGCCATATTGGAAAAGATGTACATGGAACAGTTGCTCCGTCGCAGCGAAATTGTTGCGTTTGAGCAAAGCCTCTTGCCGCATCAAAAAGCACTCTTGGCGAACGGATTCACTGTCCTTGAGCAAGCGTTTTTGGAACACAACATGTTGGCTGTCTCAAAAATTTACACATCGATGCGCTTTCAAGAGCTTGGCACGTTGTTGGGTGTTGATTCTGCCAAGGCCGAGAAGGTAGAAGTATGAAGCATTTTCTTGTGACGAATTTTTTCAGGTGGCGGCTATTATGATTGGAGAAGACCGCATGCAAGGCACAATCGATCAAGTTCATGGCGTTTTGGAATTCCAAACTAGTAATGTGAAATGTTTAACCCTTGATGAGATTATCACATTTCGTAGTTAACGAGGCCCTCCACGGTTGGGATGATCGCATTCAAACGATTTGTTTGAATGTTAACGCCTGTGCGGAAAACATTCAAGCAACTTACCCCCAGCTTTTTGTTTAATAAATTTTTTTGACACCCCATTTTTTCACACACTGAAACTAGTCGACTTTTGATTTAAACAGCCAGCAAGGATAAGTGCTGCAA
The DNA here is from genome assembly GCA_009835185.1 of Aphanomyces stellatus. Classification (NCBI taxonomy): domain Eukaryota; phylum Oomycota; class Saprolegniomycetes; order Saprolegniales; family Verrucalvaceae; genus Aphanomyces; species Aphanomyces stellatus. The sequence continues at coordinate 21,902 of VJMH01000032.1, forward strand.
TAGTTGGCGACCAATTGCAGAGAAGTGAGTGAATAAAGCAGAACATTCGACATTTTTGCAACATTCATTTTTCAGAGAAGTGAAACACAGAAGGTAAATATTGGTGCAATGAACGAACATTTATTCCCCCAAATCCGCGCATTTATTATGGAACAAATAGAGTGCGGATTTGTTTTAGGTTGTAAAATATTCGGTTTATGTCTTCGCAAATTCCTGTGTTGTGACGTGTGGGTGAGCGCAAATCCCACGATATTTGGGATATAATAGTGGTGCTTTGGATTGCCGTATATCTCTGCCTTTGCCATAGAATTACAATTCAGAACAATATTTGAGTCAATATATGAAGATTCAGCGGCAGTTACATTCATTTCATAACTGCTCAATGATGCAGCAAGTCACTCTGTCATCGTTGGTCGCGCAATCCAATGCTTTGACAAAGAAGAAGCCCTCTCGCATGCCTCGGACATTGCCTTGGTGGATTGAACACTACGGGAGAACTCCATTACTCAAGTCAAAAGAAACTGAAAATGACGCCATTCAACGACTATATCGTTCAATAGTTGAGAGTGATACAGAAACTCTGTGCCACTTGCTGGCTCTGCACCCAAAGCTCAGTTTTATCAAAGTCTTTGTACGTGCATTTTGTAATGAATGTGAGTCAATGACATTTCTTTGTAGGGGAATGAAAAGGTATAAATTTCATCAATAGCAATGGATGCACTGGTAATGGTGAGACAGAGAAGTGCCCTGTATGTGGCCAGCATGTTGGGGAAATTTGAAATTGTTCGCGAGCTGGTAAAACGTGGTGCGGATAAGTATGTCATTCATTTTTCTCCATTCTCATCGTTCAAGAGGCATTTAGAATGCGAGGGATTCACGCCACTACAAGTAGCAGGAGTTGGCGTTCATGACCCTGTCGCAACAATGAAGATAAAGTATTTACTTGGAGGTACCGACATATCGTGGCTCGAAATATTAAATTTTGTAGCATATTCTGCGCCACAAGTATTGCTCCTGGGAAAGCCAACAGGTCCGATCGATGACTCAACAGATTTTGAACCGAATCCACAAAATACCATAGAAAAATCGAACATTTCTCGAATTGACATCCACTTCAGTGAACCCATTTGGGATTTCGTACAAGATGACATTGAAACGACAGGTTGCACCGTTTTAACGTTTTCCATGTATCGGGAAGATTTTTTCGTGGTGCATGTTCAGTTGAAGAACAACGAAGGGGATGACGTGCGTCCTTCATTGTGTGTACCACCTGACGTTGCAAGACGGAAGCATACAAACAAGTTCAATATGTCGTCCAATATTTTGTTCCTTTCAAAATAACACATAACGAAAAGTTCATTCATTCAATTTATCAATTCTACTACTGTTGATTACATTCATTTGGTTGACTCGCCATTTCAGGGTCATTTTCTTTGTCTGTTGATTTGCTCAGTGGAAATGCATGGGGAACCCTTTTAGGCGACGATTCCGTTAAGAACTTGGTTGCTGGTGTTTGGTTTTGGATTTCCTGGAGACTTGCTCGCTTTGCGGGAGTATTGGATGTGCCACGTTCAGCCAATATCCGTTTTGCTTGCTTCAACTCCAAGTGGAGTTCCAAGTTCTCTTTTTCCAGGTATCGTAGATCACTCTGGTATTTATCTTGGAGATCCTCGTTGCACGCATGCCATTCTTGAAGCTTCGTCGTGGCTGCTTCGTTGCTGCATTTCAGCTGTATATCTTTTTCTTTGAGCTCAAGCTCGAGATATTCCATTTCTTTCTTCTTTTCTTCCATGTAATGCGCTTGAAGTTCAATATTTTGAGATTGCGACACTAACTGTTCTCCTTGTATCTCAATTTTTTTTTGCATTTGATCAATTTGACGTTTTAATTCGTGGATTTCAGTGAAAGAGACGTCTTGGGTTTTTACTTGTCGTTGCAAGGACTCTATGAGTTCTTGGAATTGTGCAATAGTGTTTTGCAATGAGATAACTTCGCTCGACTTAATTTGGTACTCATTTTGGACAGTTTTCAATTGAAGCTTAGTTTCGGCCTACCCAACGTTACAAACTGAACAGAGTAGCGTTATTACCATTTTCATTTGAATAATTTCCTTCTCTTTTTGCTCATGTTTCCATCGCTCTTCCATCAAATGCATCTAAATGAACTCATGAGAAATAGATTCCACAGCAAACTGTTGAAATTACGTCGTTGGAATCCACAGAAGAATGTTGTAACTTATTTTGAAGTGAGGCAATTTCGTCAGACTTCTTTTTATTGTCGAGTTTCATCTTCTGGAACACTTCCAAGTGATGTTTTGTCATTTTAACCAACTCCAATTTATTGATCCGGTCACGTTGCCCGTCCATTTGATCAAGTAGGGTTGCTTTTTCCATTTCCCATTGGCGATTTTGAATATGCAGTTGCTCTTCAACACCTAGAACATTGATATCATTGATCAATGGGTCAGCGGATTAATATTTTTTACTCTGTTGCGTAAGAATCGTCTTTTTCTCGAGCTCGTCGATTTTATCATACAAAGCTTCCTTTTCTTCTAATTGGGCATCCAAATCGTTCTTCAAAGTAATCAATTCGGCCTTGAGATGACCTGAATTATCTACACCTCGTTCTTTTAATAGGGAAATAGTTTGCGCCTAGATTCTGTTCAGATATGTACTCGGAATTAAGATTCGTACCATGTCGTCAGTCTTAATTAGCAGCGATTGCTTCTCTTGCAGCAACACATCGAATTTTTCTTTGATCACCTCAAATTCTGTCCGCAACACTTCGAGTACCTCTTCAACGCGACGCTTTTCGTTCAATGTTGTCATCAGCTGATTACGAAGGTCTTCAACTTGCATTTCGAACAACTCGACCTGGCTTTTAAGCACGCTCTGGCTTTTGTTTGATTTGTCTTCCAGAGTATTGCATTGAAGCTCACTTTCTCCAAGCAGTTTGCGTAGATATTCAATTTCTTTGATACATTCAGCTAGTTTTTCAACGTCAAGTAGAGTAGTGTCGTATTTTGAAGTGATAACTTGGATTTTCTGGCGTAATTCTTGATTTGACTCCTCCAGAATAATTTTTTGTTCAGTCTCACCATTCAGGACCTCAACGAAAGAACTTTCCTTCACTTCATGAGCTGAAGTTCTTGACTTGAGCTCACATTCAAGGTCACAATATTTCGAGGTCCATTCTTGGATAGCTTCGTTCAAAATGCTTATCTCTTTTTCGTATTTCTTATTTCGGTTACCCAATTCCACAATTTCTTCATATTGCTTGTCAACTTTGTTTTGGAGAGAACTCAAACTCGCATGGAAAGTTTCACCTTTGAATTTCGTTTCATCACATTTATCCTTCAAAAGATTATATTCGAGTAGAAGAGAGTCCAAATTTTCCTGCAATTGCAATTTTCCAACATTAATGTTGAAAATTTGGTCTTGAAGGTCATTGACTTCTTTTTTATGCAAGTCCCGTTCTTGGTGTATATTTTGCTTTACATGATTCATTGAAAGCTTGATCGAGGTTAAATCACTATCCCGTTGTTCAAGTTCAACTGCAAGGATTTTCAGTGCAGACGAATTTTGATCTTGGATTTCTTGCATTGATGCACCCATCTTTTGCAGGATTTCATCTTTTTCCATCATTAAACGTTCAATTTGAGCATTTAGAGTTTCGTCCTTTTGCATTCTGCTTCCAATGTCTTGTTGGAGCTGATGAATGTGATTTTCCATGCCATCAATTACGTCCTTTGTATTTTGTTCGAATACATTCTTTTCACATGTGAGAGAACTGACTTGGGACAGCAAAGACTCTTCACGTTTTCGCCAATTCATAGCATTTTCATCCATTGTTTGACAAGTTTGTTGTTTATACTTTGAGCTTGCTTCTGTCAATTCGTGAACGATAATTTCGACGTTCGCCTTTTCTTCTGTCAGGGTGGATAATGAAGCTTCCAGTTTCGAAAGTTTTCCCTCCAATTCTTTGGAGTGATGTTGTTGTTCATCGAGCTCACGGCACATTTTTTGTGTGATGCATTCATTGCTCGTTTTGTCCACTTGCATCCCACCTAACTCTTGTCGCAAGTAATTATTTTCGTCAGTTAGCTGCTTCGCCGTCTCCTGCAGTCGTTGAATTTCGGCACTATTCGAAGCCTGAGCATTAACTTCGCTACTTTGAATAATATTTCGCAGGGAGTCAATTTCTATGTTTTTCGTGCGTGAAAGCAATTCCAATTCACGCTTGTTGTCATCAGCCAATAATTTTAAGCTGGTTTCCAATGCCGTAATTTTTTTTGCAAGTTTTTCTTCGACGTTGAGAGAACTGCCTCGGGCGTCTTCTAATTGGCTATGAATCCGTTCAGTCGCTTCGTTGTTCAATCTGACTTGCTCATCCAAAGCTGCATTTGTCATTTGCAACGATACTGCTTCTTCTTGCATTTCATGCTTCAGCTTGCTCATTTCCTCCTCCCAGGTTGCTTGCTTCAACTTCCATTCATTAATTTCTTGTCTATGTTGATCCCGCACTGCTTGTAGTCGTGATTCGTACTCTCCCAGTATACTGGATTGGTTATGTTTGTCAGTTGAATCTTCCATGGCCTGAATTGTTCGTTCATATCTAATAAAAAAGTAGAACATGTAAGGCAATTTCATTTGAAGGTGATATACCTTTGACATTTTTCATCCAATATCATCACCATCTCATTTGCTGCCTCAGTCTTTTTCATTTGGTCAGCAAGAAGCACCTGGAGTTCTGACTGTTGAGACTCTATTTGCATCATTTGTTCAATTGCATCATCGCGACTATTCTCCAATTCGTTGATAATTTCTGTAAAAGTTGCCGAAGACTTGCTAGCATTTTCGAGCTCTTCAGTCAACGACATCCGATCACTGCCCACTGCCTGAAGTTCCGCTTCCAAACGATCTACTTTTACTTGCAATTCAGTGCGCTCTGAGTCAACTTGCTGCAATAGAGCTTCAAATTCTCTGGCTGTTTCTTGAGCATCGTTACAAGAAGTACACACTTGATTCCTCGGACCTGAACTCTCTGGTTGACCAATTACCAATCGTGATTCGAGGTTGTCTATTTTCATTTGAAGTTCTGTACTTTCGCTGCGGGCTTGTCTCAACGAATTCTCATATTCCACGGCTGATAATTTTACGTCATTGCAAGTGGAGCAAGCGTGGTCGTTGGTTTGTAGCTTTCGTATCAGTTTTTCTTTTGATTCCAATTGCATTTTCAAATGAGTTGACAATTGATCTTCCGAAGAGTGACCATCAGAATGTCGCTCTTTTCTCTTTTTGGCCTGACTTTGGGACATTGCTTGTAATTCTCCCAAAATTACTTGCTCCAAATCGCTAGAATGACCCTGAAATGAATTCAATACATCACCGGGTCCCCACGTTTCTCGAGTACGTTTTGCTTTTTGCTTGATGTTTGGTGCTTTACTCGAAGTGACAATGAGCCCAGTCAGCCTCAAAATTTCTGCTTCTTGTTTCGTCTTTGCTCGTATTAAAGCCATATTTTCTGCTTTCAATGCCTTAAGAGTCTCGTCATTTTCGACCTGTTTGCGCAACTCGTGCAATTCACGTTTCAATCGTTTTAACTGCGCTTGGTCGTCAAGAACTTCGTTGACACATGCACTGAGTTGGATATTTTTTGCGCGAGCTGCAAATTGAAGTGTACTTTTAGATTCTTCCAAATGACGATCCGAGGGCGTAACACAACATATAATGAGAGTTCTTGTACTTCCTGCCAACGAGCTAAAGAAAATCAATAATGCGAATAATACAATAAGAATACCTTTGAAGCAATCTTGTGAGTTTACTGTCACGGAATGGGGCATTTTGAATGCTTTCAGTTCCATGCGCAAGAGAATTAATTACCCGAGACAATGTCAATAATGATCGATTGATATTCCCAGCTTCTCGCTGTCGCATTCCTTCAGCAGACGTATGCCGAACACTTTCGGACCCAGCCAAATCAACCAAGTTAAGAACGCCGACAAGCACAGCTCCATTCATGTCTTCTTCTGACGAGCGACGCAGGCTGGCTGATTTCTCCTTGCTTTCGATAACTATACGGAAAATACTATGGGAGCGACTGGACCGCTCGTTCATAGAGGTTTGACCAACAGCTCGTCGTTGCTCGCCTTGTTCAACCAAACGCAAAATGGAATCATAATCTGTAATGATAACTTCCTGAGACTCCAAATATATTCCTTTCTTGGGGTCTTCCCGAATTTTCAGATTTTGTGTCTTCTCCTTGTCGTCGCAGAGCAAATCATGAATAACTTCATTGTATATTTCAACGTATGACACGCGAATGAGAAAATCACGGTCGGTTTCTTGTTCGATATACCGGAAGATATGCTGAACTGCCAGTGGCAAAATTCCCAACTCATTTTGAGGACTACCTTGCATTGTGTGTGTCTTTCCTGACGATGTCTGACCGTATGCAAATATGGTACCATTGATGCCTTTCAAAGTCGAAAGCACAATGCGTTTCGCTACTTCGTCGTAAATGGTTCGCGTGGGAACTGAGTCAGGGAAAATGTGGTCGTATTGGAATACGCTCGTTGGCCCTGTCATCGGTGTTCCGTTACGATCTGTGATCGATATGGCATTCATGGACGGTAGGCATCGCAATACATTTACATCTTTGCTCTTGATCTCTCGCTCATTCAGTGGACGCACTCGAATACACACGTCGATGTTCTCTTCCATTGTTGCACTCTCCCGATCGAAGTCAAGTTTGCCAAACCTCGCGCGGAAAGAAAATAATACAATGGTGATATAGTAATATATAGTATAATTATTTAAAGTCAAAATTAGGAAAACCCCGCGCAATTTTGAATGAGCCAATCACAGATCGATACTCTGCAGGAGCAAGTCGGAGATCTTTACCGACAACACTTTCACAGGGCAAATGCTCTCTGCGGTTGCTTTCATTCACACGGTGTTGCTCGCATTTATCTCGAACTGTGTCAAGCTGTATGTACACATATTTTGTTCGCGATTTTCGCAACAACACAGGGATGCCCCTTTCATTTCATGAGGATGAAGTGTATAAAATGAAAAAATCTTGCAATTCGACACCAAGATTCCTTGGCTGCTGGTTCTGCATGTTCTCTCATCAAGAGAATTTGTCATGGTAGCCCGCGAACGTGACTTCTTGTAGAAGTTAGTAAAGGAAAACTAAGCAACGTCTAACGTTACGTCTGATGAGCTTCATCGTTTCTGTTTGATTTGATTCGAATTGCATGCAACCAATCCACTTAACGATTGACATCGAATGCATTTGATTTGAAGTGTTGGGCATTAAAAATCTAAAGCTGCAACAGGCGAATAAAAACTTTGTCATGCGCGCCCTTGAGGAGCAATTGACCTGGATAGTCAATCATCTTTTTGCGCTTGGCCGCCCGGAGGGTGCCCATGAGGGCTTCGAACACATCTTGGCATCTTTCATCGTCAAACAACACGCCGAATAAGACACCAAACTGCTTCGTTCCATCGTCAGCAGTAACTTCGGACCCCAGGCGTTGAATTTCCACCACCAACTGATCGACTTCCTTTTCGACTTCCATCACTTCTTGGACCCTCTTTGTCGATGAAAGTGCTTGTCAAATGCTCTCGTTTCCGGACTCTGGGGCGGATGGCGGTTTGGGTGCATCCCAAATGCATACTTTTCGGCCATTTTGGTGCATACATAAAGCAAGATACGACGTGATATTGAATATTTCTTCTCGGTGAACAGGCAAGAAATTATTTGTCTCGATTCGAATCATGCATTCGAATCATGTAATTTTATTGTTTGTGTTAATCTCTGATCTGTGATAAAAATAGTTTTCAAAAAATTTAATCCAGAAGTGGTGGAAACAAACAAGTTCGTTTGATCGACGAGGAGGTCGATACATTGAACCCACTGGAGTGGTTTGACATATCTGCACCGCGGAAGACTTGATGTCCATGGAACTCACACAAAGGAGGGATACACACAACCTAAGGACTGCAGTGCATTTTTGCACGAGCCAGCGTCGCTGGCCGCTCCAAGTCGATCTGTGTGGCGGACGAGCTCATGGTTGGCGCCATCGCAGGTCTGTCGAAGCGTACATTCGTTGAACCGCACATCCCCAGGTGAGTCACCATGTGGTTTCTTATATAAGTACATTGCAAGACTGGAGAACTGGCTTACAATAAAATTGAGGCTTCAGTAGAGGAAGTCGACTGAGGCCCAACAACATTTCTCTCCATTTAGGGTAAATAATTCCTCCATTTCGAAGTTCGTAGATAAAGGTCTGCCTTGTTTCAGATGAGCCAATAAAAACACTGCTGCTGGAGCTTTCTCCACGCCATTTTGGCTCTCCTTTCTCTACTCATACTCAAGTCAGTACTATATTTACCCTGGGCAACCCCCACAATGAGCGACTTCGGCGACAAAGCAATGGGAGCGCTTGTGTGGGTACCCCACGACAAGCAAGTGTGGAAGAAAGCGCAAGTTATCCAAAAGCTTTCCGAGACGTCGGTCGAAGTGCGGTTCGTCGCCGACGGTCAAGACTTCGACCCAGAAGAAGGCATTGTAAAGACGTTTGATGTCCGCGAAATCGCCAAGTTGGCGGGCGAAGTCTCGGCCACGGCAATGCCGATCTGCAACACTTTCGACAAACTCGGCGTAGAAGACATGTGCACACTCAACCACTTGCATGAACCCGCTGTTTTGAAGAACCTCCAGCTTCGCCACGCGCAGTTTGTGCCATACACGTACACTGGCCAGATTTGCATTGCCGTCAACCCCTACAAATGGCTCGACTTGTACGGCAAGGATCTCTACTTGCAATATTTGAACATGCCGCGCAATGAACTGGCACCACATCCGTTCGCCCTCTCGTCAGGTGCCTACATCGACATGAACAAGAACGGAATCGAGCAGAGTATCTTGGTCAGTGGTGAATCCGGTGCCGGTAAAACGGAAACCGTGAAGATCATGATGAATCACTTGGCGTCCATTTCCGGTGGTGGCGATCACGGGTCTCTTGTCATTGACCAAGTGTTGAAGTCAAATCCGTTGCTGGAAGCATTTGGGAATGCTAAAACGAAGCGCAATGACAACAGTAGTCGATTTGGCAAGTTTGCGCAGCTGCAGTTTAACCCCGAGGGTTTGCTTGTTGGTGCTCGTTGCGAAACCTACCTTCTTGAGAAGAGTCGTGTCGTGGGTCAAGCCCAAGGCGAACGTAACTATCACATTTTTTACCAAGTCTTCTCGTTGGCTGAAGAACTCAAGCGCGAACTCTTCCTCGAAGGATCGGTGGAAGACTATAGCTTCGTCCAAGTGGGCGCTGGATCCAAGGTCGACAACACCGACGACTCGGTCTTCCTGCAGGAAACCAAGGTGGCCATGGACACGATCGGGATTGATGCGCGTGAACAGCACGGCATCTTCGAAATTGTCAGCTCCATTTTGAACTTGGGCGAGATTGTCTTCAAAGC
>VJMH01000033.1:0-28833 GCA_009835185.1 Aphanomyces stellatus
ATCACGGACGAAGCCAAGGCCGCCCACCGCACGTACTACTCGTACGACATTGGGCTCGTGCATGCGATCTTCCTCGACGACTACGTTGGGTCGAACGGTGCAGAAATCAACACGGTCGGCACGCCCGAGTGGCGCAAGGAACGTGAGCTTCAATTGCAATGGCTCAAGGATGACTTTATCGGACTGGACCGCGACGCGACGCCGTGGGTCATTGTCATCAAGCACAACCCGTTCTACAACACATTCAAGGACCACCAGTGCCAGTGCTCGAAGAACATTTTCGAGATTTTGGACGCCGACCGCGACAACTGCTGGAACGGCACTTATACGTCCGGTGCGGCTATGTACGAACCTGCCTGTGGCATCCAAGCCAAGTTTGAACAAGTGTACTTGGACAACGGTGTCAACGTCGTCTTGGCTGGTCATGTCCACGGCTACGAACGCACGGCGCCCCTTGTCAACAACAAGATTGATCATGACAATGGCATTGTGTACATCACGACCGGCGCCGGCGGTAACTACGAAGGCCATGCCAAGACTTCGACGCTGGATCCCCTTCCTGCATGGTCCGTCAGCCGCCAAAACAAGGAGTTTGGGATCTCCAAGATTGTTGCCACCCGCGAATCGATTGAGTTTGCCTGGTTCTCTGAAAACGACGGCGTCAAGCCCTTTGATTCGTACGTGATTAAGGCCACCAACTAAGTTGTCGGCGCTCGTAAGGCAGTGTGCATGCCACCCTTCATCCCGTGTGGATATATATTCTCGTAATAAAACCTCCTATTTTGTCTTGTAGCAGTTTTGATGTAGAATCGGAAGTGTACTTGTTGCTAGAATGTTGTTTGCCTTATGGGAAACGTCATTGCTTACATTTCTCTGCACCGGTGGGGTGGTTATTGACTTGCTGATACTAGTATCGACAAAGTTGGTTGTGTGTGTTTCCGTCTAAATCGCAGTTCACCGTGTCATTGGGTTGGATGTGGCCAAGGATTCCCAAAATGTTCCTGTCGTTTCTTCAGTGGCTATTCGATCATCTCCAGGCACCAAATGCTGTATCGTTCCATCCACTTCCTCGTTGTCTCGTGGTTTTCTCCACCGTCCGAACTGTGTTCGTCGTCCACTACCGACACGAAGCTGTTTGGGAGGGCGTCGAAATCTCGGCCAAAATTAGGAAAAACAATTGCCACGAACCGGGATCGAACCAGTGACCTTCAGATCTTCAGTCTGACGCTCTCCCAACTGAGCTATCGCGGCTTCTTCATTGTTATATATTTTAATGGATTTAAAAAATTCAGCTTATGAAGCCGTAGATCGACACTTCCCAACACGCACGAGCACAGCACATCACTGATGCATGTGCTGTGCTCATGCGTGTTGGGAAGTTGGAGATCTCTCTCGACTACGATGCCACCTGTTGCAAGAACGTTCTATGGTTGGACACGTCATGTTGTATCCACGGCCCACCCAGCCGTTGCATCCATTCGTGTCTGTTCGAAACTCATCCATCGGTCCTGTCACTCGACTCTCGTGTCCACGCATGGTGTTCTCCTCCTCGCTCCCTTGCATCTCGTGGGGACGCGTCAAGTCGTTCAAGCTTTGCCCAGTGTGCCGCTCTCGCCTCTCTGTGGCACACACACTTCACGCAACCAAAAGTCTGGGATCTTCGACATGTCCGGATACATGCCATTTTTTCGGATAACGGGCGTTCTGATTGGCCAATCCGAGGCCGATCTCCATTTTCAGTTCACACATTTTGTTCCGAGTTGATTGGCGAGCATGGGCCCGCCGCCGCCGCACGCCACGCTGGTGCAAGTCGTCAAGATCGCACATGCGTTGCAGTCGCCGACGTCTGACTTTACCAACTTCCCCGCGCGGTTCACCGTGCCGGCCGCCGATCCATGGCCGCCGCAGCTCCACGGCCGCACGATCCACGTCGCCAAGGTGCGCAAGCAGTATAAGGATGGGACGCTGCCGGCGCCGGTGGTCGCCGCGCTGGACAACCATGGGTTTGTCTGGGATGCCAAGCAACACAACTGGAATCTGCGGCTGCAAGCATTGCGGACATACAAGGCGCTTCATGACAACTTGCTCGTGCCGTACGAATACACTGTCCCTGCCGCCGCGCCGTACGTCGATGTCTATCCACCCTCCATCCTCGCTGATGTGCATGCGCTCATCGTCGTCTAGATGGGCCAAGGACCTCTGGGGATGCAAGCTCGGCGTCGCCGTCACCAACATCCGGTCCCGCGTCGATCTCCTCACCCCCGACCGCAAAGCCGCACTCGAAGCACTCGACTTTGTTTGGGACTCGCACGAACTCACGTTTGACATCAAAGTGTTGGCGCTGCAGACGTACAAGCGACTCCACGGCCATGTGCATGTCCCGTTTGAATTTAAAGTCCCGGATGGGAGCCGCGAGTGGCCCGCGACGTGTTGGAAGCTCAAATTAGGCCGCGCCGTGCACGACCTCCGATGTCGCGGCGACCATTTGCTGCCCGCGCGGCGGCACATGCTGGATACCCTCGGGTCAGTGGATGTCTCGAGGAAGAGGATCTTGATTGCATTCCACGTGTAGGTTTGTCTGGGATAGCCACGAGTTGAATTGGGACATGAAGGTGCACGCGCTCACGACTTTCAAGCAGGAGTTTGGCACGCTCTTGATCCCCCAAGATTTCGTCGTGCCGTCGGCGGCGCCGTGGCCCGAGCGCACGTGGCGCATGAAGCTAGGTTGAGAGAGAGAGATGGAGAAAGATGATGACGCGCATGTGTAGGCCAAGCCGTGACCAATATGCGCTTCCGCGTTGAATCCATGTCGGACGACCGCCAAGCCCAACTCGAAGCCATTGGGTTCATTTGGGACTACCCGGAACTCCGACTCGACGCCAAAGTCCTCCTCGACATCAAGGCCACGCCGAACGGCGACGCGCACCACCACGACGCGATGCTCCTCGCGGCGGCGACCGACGACGACGACGACGAAGACGACGGTGGATGCAGCAACCCGATAAAGGACGAATGGAAGTCGTAATGTGACGTGGGCCCTGTGTGTCGCAAAGAACGTCCGAGCGTTCCACGTCCAGGAAGAAGCGCGTCCACGGCAAGAGCACTCCTCGCCGTGAAAGCGACGGCGACAGATCCATCGTAGTCGGTCGTTGGGGCTTGCGAAGATGGACCCTCATGGAATCAAGCTTGATCCCCACCATCCACTGACGATCCACGGGACCGTGGCGCCGACGTCCCTCAAGAATGGTTCCATTCATCTGCCGTGACCGTCACCGGATCGTGTTCGCATCTTGTCGAGTTCGACCAGGGGTGTGAATGCATGCGTACTTGAACGAGCACTGAATTACAAACTGCGTATTTAATCAAATCATAATAAAATAAAGACATTTGATCGTACTTATATGGAATTATCCCTTTCAAGTGCGATTTGCGCTGGAAGAGCCATACTTCTTTCAACTGCCGCAGATATCTTACATGGAGCTCGGGTTCTTGGCGGAAGAGAACGACTGCGGGCAGTCCTTGCTGCGCCTTGTGAGCCGCGGGTCTGCGATCATTGCGGAACTCTTACGTCTGTCCAACAACATCCCCGGCATCTTCCTCGGATCGGCCTTTGTGGAAGACCCGGAACAACGCAAGTACCTCGACATCCTCTTTGACTTTGCGTACCTGAAGAACCCCGAGGAGTTTGAAAACCGCGTGAACAGCGACACAGACTTGCTTGACATTGACGACGAGTTCATGGGGAACCACGAAGACATCCTCGATCGCTTCTACCAGCTCTTTGACTCGATCTACAAGTACATTCAGGATTTCCTTGCGTTCTGCGACCAGCTCGAGAAGGGGTTCTTCATCCAACACAACCTCGCCAACATCTTGCTCGACACGGACGGCGCGCAACTCATGTGCGAAGCCCTCTACCTTTACGGCGTCATGCTCCTCCTCCTCGATCAACGGATCCCGGGTCCTGCCCGCGAGCGCATGGTTTGGTGTTGCGTGTCTCGCGCGCCCTTTTTTCATGTCATCTAGGTCGTGGCGTTTTTCCGCAACAAGGGCGAAAGCGCGCTGGAAAACATCGACGAAGTGTGCAAGCTGTGCCGCGTCACGGGGTTCCTCCCAGGCATGCCCAAGCCCGCGCAATACCCCGAGCGATATTTTAAGCGCTTTGCGCCCCCCGAGGAGGTACGCGTCCGTGTCTCGTCTTTCTCCATCTCTCATCCTCCTCTAGGTCGTGAGCATGGTCATTGGGAAGCTTCAAACCGACGACGTCTACCTCCAAGAACCCGCGTTCCCCCATCGCGACCACCGCAGCACGCGGCTCGCACCGCAAGCAAGTGTCCTCTACGTCGTGCTTTACTTTGCCCCCGACATTTTGATCCACGAAAAGGCAACGATGCGTGAAATCGTCGACCGGCACTTTAACGACAACTTTATCATCACGACGTACATGGGCAACGTCGCCGACCTCTCGCTGGTGCGTCATTCTCCATTATATTCTCCATAATCACTTTCCATCGTTTCCTCATTCTCCGCTCTCGCGCAGGAATGGGCGCCATACCCCGCTGCGCGCACGGCGCTCGCCAACACGCTCGACGTGTCGAATTTGATTGACATTGTGAAGGCGAAAATGAAGACGAGCGCGCGGTCGATCGAGACGCTGTCGCATTTTCTCACCGAGGGCGTGCTCACCGAGCAGTATGTGCTCGAAAATATTGACAAGTTGCTCGATTGCATCCGCACGGCCAACGTCACGATCCGGTGGACGATTCTCCACAGCCGCATGCAAGACACGATTCCGATGATGAACCATTCCAAGGAACAGCGCATCGTGTTTGACAAGGGAACCGACCCCGACAAGCTCGTGACGCTGCTCCTCCAAGCGTCGCAGCTCGAGTGGAAGCTCAAACACATGTTTGAACTCCTCCTCGCGTCCAAGGAAGCGCGGTGGCAGCATTGCATGAAGGAAACATGCGACCGCCTCACGGAACTGAGCGAATACTTTACAGGCGACAAACCCCTCACGCGCGTCGAGCGCAACGACGACTTGGTCAAGTGGTTCTCGGACACGGCGGCCAAGGTGCATAACCCCCAACCCCGTAACCCCCAAACCCCCAACCTCGGTGGACTGTAGGTCGGCAGCCTCGACTACATTGACCATGTCAAGGCCGGGCGCCGAATCAAACGACTGATTGAAGCGCTCGGCCACGTCGAACAATTTGACCAAATCGACACGTCGCTCCAAGTGAAGGCGTTTTTGTCGGAATCGCGCGCGTTTTTGACGGAAATGGTGCGTGTCAAATGGAGGATTGAGTTGGATTGACCAAAAGTAGGTCCGCACGGTCCGTGTGCGCCAAGAAGTGATGGGCATCATCGAGACCGTGTCGGATTTGAGCTACGCGTGGGAAATCATCAACGATTTCATGAGCATTTTGCACACGCGCGTGAAGCGCGACCCGTCGTGTGTGATTTTATTGCGGGTGCGTTTGCGATTTTAGGGTGCGACCGTGACATGAACGGGTGTGTGTCCGCAGGCGCTCTTTTTGAAATTGGCCTCGATTTTGGACGTCCCTCTCACGCGCATCTACCAATGCAATTCGACCGATGTGATTTCCGTCGCGGAATATTACTCTGGCGAAATCGTAGATTACGTCCGCCGCGTCATGGAAATCATTCCGCAAAGTGTGTTTCGTATTTTGGCCGGGATCATCAAGCTGCAAACGGGTCCACCATATATATTTATAACTCTGGCGGACGTTGACTTGCGAATAGATCACATGAAGGTCATTCCTGTGAAGATCGAAGCCAACTTGCTCAAGAACCACGCCCAGTTAAACGAACGATATCGATTGGCCCGCGCCACCAACGAAGTCTCCAAGTACACGGAAGGTCGACCTTTTTTTGACGGCGCCATTCAGTCTAATGTGATTGTCTGGGTGTAGGTATATTGGCCATGAAGAAGACACTGTTGGGGATTTTGGAAGTCGATCCTCGACAAGTCTTGGAAGAAGGATTGCGAAAAGAATTGGTCTATCGGGTACGTGTCGGCGTTGTTGAGTTTCGGCTATATTTGAATGGGTGTTTTTAGGTCAGTCGTGCGTACCACGATATTTTGCAGTTTCCGCCGGCTGAATCCACGACTGCGAAAGACTGCACCGCCATTTTCCAAAACTTGGCCGGGACTCTCCAAGCGTACCGATTGTCGTTTGAGTACATTCAAGACTATGTCGGGTAGGCGTTGCACTCGTGAGTCGGCTTATTCACAGCATGTAGCATCTATGGCCTTCGCATGTGGCACGAAGAATTGAGTCGTGTGATCAACTACAACGTTGAAGCTGAATGCAATCGCTACTTGAAGAAAAAGGTGTACGACCGCACGTCGCAATACCAGTCCCGCGCGATTCCGATTCCCCGCTTCTCGCCTCCGAAAGACGACGCGAGCATTAATTTCATGGGCCGGTACGATTGTGGTTGTCGTCTATGGATTATTTACATTTTGTATTAGGTTGATGCATGCTCTGTTTTTGATGACAGATCCACACGAAACGGTCTATTCGTTTCAGTGTTTGACATGGTTCAACGAAGAAGGCGTGGAAGTGGCTGGACTGAGTACCTTTGGTGTGCTCCATCAAAGCATCGGACTGCTTGGCTTGGTCGGGGTCGACCGCATGTTGTCGTTCCGCATAGTACACCCATCATCGAGTCACTTCTTTGACTAATTGCCGTGGTAGGTGCATACGCTCAACAACTTGATTAAGTTTTGGGGCTCGGCGATCACGCCGTATTTGCCGCTCTTGGACCAATTGACGACGGCTCTGGAACCGACGTGGCGTATTCCAGACAACGCGACGCGTTTGTACGACGCTTCGTTGAAAAAGGTAGGCTCTTGTGTCAAATACTTCTGAGAGTCGGTCGTGGTAGGTGGAAAAAGTCATGAGCAAATTGCTCAAAGCCGTGCTCATCGTTGGCCAAGCGGCGCTCCTCCGCAAGGCGATTGCGTCCGAGTTGGCGTTTTCGTCGAAACTCGATGCCCATTTGCTCTCGTGCAGCATTGGCACGTTGGACAAGAGCATGTTGAACGACATTCGCTCGCACTACCGATCGAGTACCGCTGCGCCCCATCCCCAAGCAACTGCCTTGGTCGAACTGAACAAATATTTGGAAACCATGGGTGCCAACGACCCGTATTCCAAGATTTACATCACAATGAACGAACCACTTGAGAAGCTCTCGGCGCTGTTTTTGCTCTTTGTGCTCGCGTACATGCCCAAGCTGCAATACGACGACCAATTTGGGTCGTTGAAACGGGTATGTTGGTGGTACTTGGATCATGCAATGAATCATACTTGGGCTAGGTTGGGGCGAATCCGCTTGACGGTGCGCCGTTGGTGCTGGGGCTCACGACCATCTTCAAGCAATTCCACCCGAGTTATACCGAGCAGTTTGTATCATACGTCGGCCAGTACGTCCGCAGCCGCATCAGCGACGCCAAGGACAACCAATTGCCCCCTGAAGTGCTCAACGTGCTCATCTTTTTGCAACAGCTGGCGCGGGTGACCCACATGAAGCCGTCTGTGCTCCACAGCCATGTCCCAGCCTTTGTCTTCGATGCCATGCGACTTTAAGAATGCAACAACGAGTAGGTTGTGGATTACTCCTGAGTACTTAGCATTTTTGAGCAACGGAATTCAAGGTAAAAGCAGTGACTCGCTCCTACCAGATGCACATACAGTCAAGCTCTTAAATCATAGAGCCGCGATAGCTCAGTTGGGAGAGCGTCAGACTGAAGATCTGAAGGTCACTGGTTCGATCCCGGTTCGTGGCATTCGTTTTTCACCTTTGAAGAGAAAAAGTGATTGCTCCGCCGCCTCCCCTGATACAAGTGGCGATAGTGACATTAGAGTTGCGCCGGAGGTTCTTGGACGGCGTCAAGAGGCTGATGACACTGGTGCCAGTGGTGCCAGCAACCTTGTGTTTTCTCTTGTGAAGGACGCACGAGGATCTAGGCTTGAGGTTGATTTGATGGCATCGCATCGCTGGCTTTAATCCCAGTTCACGCAACACAACAGCTGAATTCCTCGTGAGATTCCCTCGAAGTTGTGGTTGCCAACAACATGATGGTCTTGTTCATTACACGGACGTGGCCGAGTCCATCGTATTGGACTCGTACAATCCAATCATCGTCCCATCGGGTGATCGCACAGCTGCCACTTTGCCTACGAGAGCAACGGCGTCGTTCGAATGAATGACAGCCACACACAGTACCAAACGCGGGGTATTTGATCGGTCCATCCATGGCAGCGCCAAGGCTGATCAATCGCGGGATCGTTTCCATCATGTCTTCCACGTCAAAGTTGAGGAATGGAGAGTACCCCGCACTGCACGCAGCTTCTCTACACACGCATTGGTCATTCCTGGGAGACACGGCGACGTACCCGTGGGCTTGCTTCACACTCAACGTCACGCCTGCCCGCATGTCAAACTCACTAAACGTGTCCGACTGTCGAATGAGCGTCAAGCCCAGCCCTTCCTGGTAAAACTGGGTGCTCTTGGCCACGTCCCGGCTCAGGACCATGAGTTGCCGCAACCGCGCCGCCATCGTCGGTGCTTGTCGAATTTGATGTGGATTTCGTCGACCCAATCACACTCCTCGAGGCCATCAAATAAATCATTTGAACCAATCAAACGAGTTCCAAATATCTAATTATTTATATTTAGTACTAGTATGAAATTTTGCCATTATTTAACAAGGTCGTATAGCTCAGTCGGTAGAGCATGGTGCTAATAACGCCAGGGTCCTGGGTTCGAGCCCCAGTATGACCACATTTTTGTCTTTTATACAGACAAATACCTTCATATCCATTTTGCTTCGTGTTCATGATGAAGTCATGCGTCAAGTATCTCTTGGTGGTGCTTGTGTTTGATTAGATATACCTATTGTGTCTATTGTTGTTTCCTATGCTGCTGCGTTGCCATATTGTTCGCTTCACGCATGCGCTTGGACAGATCTTAAATACGCCACAACATCGCCGTGCGGGTTGGCGCCGTCGCGCCACACAAACGCATTCGTGGACCAGCCTTCGCTTCGATGGGTGTGGAGAAATTGGACAACGTCCAAATGACCATGTTGGGCCGCCAAATCCATGGCCGCTACGGTCGCGCCTTCAGCGCGGTGCATGTGCAGAAAGCGGATGACGGGGAGATGACCGCGGCGCGCGGCGCCATCCATGGCACGGGTCGTTGCGCCTTCGCGTCGATAGGTATGGAGGTACTCGACGACCTCGAGATGGCCGTACGTGGCGGCATTGTCGAGCGCCGCGGTCGTCGCCGGCGCGGTCGTGCGTTCGGTCAGGTACCGCACGACGTCCAAGTGGCCGTTCGCGGCGGCGCCGTTCAACGCGTGCGCGGTACAGCCTTCAACCCGCCGCTCTTCCCAGAGGAACCGAACGACATCCAAGTGGCCATGGGCCGCGGCGCCGTCGATCGCTTCCGTCGTCCCGCCTTCCGACCGATGCGAGTGGAGGAAACGGACAACGTCGAGGTGACCGTTTGTGGCCGACCAGTCCAACGCGCCGACCGAGCAACCCTCCGCGCGATGGCCATGGAGGAACGAGACGACCGCGAGGTGTCCGTTGCGCGCGGCCCACGTCATGGCGTGGTGGGACGCGCCGTCGCGCCGCGCGTCGTGGAGGAAGCGGACGAGGTCGAGATGGCCGCCGTGTGCGGCCGCATCCATCGCGCGCGACGTAAAGCCCGGTTGGTTGTGTCGATGGAGGAAGCGGACGACGTCGAGTTGGCCGTGGAGCGCGGCCATGTCGACGATGAACCGCGTCGACTCGAGCGCGTCGTGGTCGTGGAGGTACGTGAGGATAGCGACGTTGCCAAAGAGCGACGCGTACGCGCTGAGAATGATGCGCATGGATCGACCTTCTTGGTTGAGGAGATGACGAAGACCCGCGGTGCCGTAGATGCGATAGCCTTCTTGGAAGACGAGGTGGAAGCGGCGGAGCGGCTCGGGCCCCATGTGCTTGACGTAGTACCAGTCGTCGACGGTGAAGGTGCGGTGGTCAATGGCGCACGAGAGGAGCGGCGCCAAGTGGGGGTACTTGCCGCCCTGGTACTCGCAGACGAGCGCGACAAGCTCCGGCACTCGGAGGACGGCAGACGCAGCAACTTCCATTGAAAAATGACATGCCGCGAAAGAAGCATGCGTCGAATCTCACGTGAGAATTCCGGATACAATCTGGATTCGACATTTCATTGGTCGGTGCATTTCAGAGATGCGATGGGTCGATTGTGTCACCCATGCGTCACACACGGTGGATGCGGCGTTGAGCTGCGAAGATTCATTCTGCCGAGGGGGCGATGCCGCGCCGCCGCAGGGGAAGGAAGTGGCGCACGGGCACATTCCAATGGCGCGGCCTCACACCGGCGGAGGTCATGCGGGAGGCTGTGCGGCGCGGCATGGCGGCAGGACGTTCGCTCGTCGCTCCGCTTCTGTCTACGCGCCAAATGCGCCATGTGGGAAAAAGACCAGATTCCAAAAAATAGAATCGGGTCCAAAAGAGGTTCAATTGCTGGGTCGGACATGTCCCATGCAGCCCCGCACGTGCAGACGAGATGCAAGCGGCACTTGTCCGACCGCCGGCGCCGCGAAATGCAATGTCCATCGTGTCAGTGTCGACGGAAGGGAATTGGGCCGAGCAGGTCGACTAAAACGCAAATGGGTGTCGATAAAACGTGGTTGAACTTCGTCGCGAAGGTTTCGTTTTTGTCAATTTTTGTCACCTCCACCAACAATTTCTCGCGGCAGCGCAAGTGGCAGCGCCTTGATCGCAGAGCTTCTGAGAGGACGGAAGAGGAAAGGCACTTGAAGTCGTGGTATGTGTGGGTGCGCGCAAAAGGTAAACGGTGGTGTCGACTTGTAAGTTTGACTTGTCCATGTGGCAAGTGCACGCGCATGTCGCGATGGGATGGAAATTTGACTCACGCGGCGTCTTTGCGCAGGTACTGCGGGATGTACAGATTGCTGCGCTTGGCCTCTACTTTGGGTGGGGCTACTTGGGTCGGGACAATCGCTTGGCTCAGCTCGAGTTCGTCGACCACTTGCCACTCCTTGTCGGCAACGCTTGTATTGGCGGCTTGGCTCGGTTGCAATGACACCGACGTGTCAAACATGACAAGATAGAGCTCGTCTTTTTGGGCCGCGGCCGCTTTCGTGTCTTGGATGTTCTTCATCACTCCTCGGGGTTGATACTGAAGCAAGTTTTTCAGCCCAAAGAGCTCCCCTTGTTGGCTCTTGACGCCTTGGATCGCTTCGAAATACCGCGGGGCGTCCTTCCCCTCCAACGTCGTGTCCGTCATGTGTTGTTTGTATAGCTACAAGATGAATGTCGTCGTCCAAGAAGCCTGTCGCGCTCTACCTGCCGCGCGTAAATCATTTCTTCAATCGTGCCGAGTGTGATCAAGCGAAACACATGCACGTCTTTGGTTTGCCCGATGCGGTAGGCCCGGTCTTGGGCTTGGCAATCGTGGGCAGGGTTCCAGCTCGGGTCAAACACGACAACGTTGGTGGCACTCGTAATGTTGAGCCCCAAGCCCCCTGTGTCCAACGATCTTATACATGATAAACAACGGCGGGAGCCAACCTGCTTTGGTACTGATGAGAAAGACCCCCAACGAAGCATCTTGGTTGAATTGCTGCACCAACTTCAATCGATCGTCCACCTTGGTGCCACCGTCCAGTCGAACGTACGCATGGCCCCTGGCAATTAAAAACTACACACAGCACATATCGCCAACCCACGCCATGGTCGTCCCACCGCTTGTAAAATGTCCAGCATGCGCACGTTGCGGCTAAACACCAGAGCCTGTGTCCCAAAAAGAGTTGGAAAACGTGTACAATTATAGCAACAATTACATACCTTCTCCCGCCGCCGCTGCCACCGCGCCAGCAAGCCTTCCAAGACTACCATTTTCCCACAAAGCGCCGAGTTCATTTTTTCAAACAAGCCACCCGCTTGGATCACGCCCCCCGCTTCGTCCTATGATGACACATGAAACGCCGCGATATTTCATCATGACAAACAATGTTGGACCCCAACGCGACCTCGGCAAAGGCCTTGGTGGCAGCCTGTTGTTCCTTTGAATCGGATGGATTCACGCGAATCAGATCCAAATGATTGGCGATTTTGAGCAACTATTTCAAGTTGAGACAACCCCAAGCCTAGACACGCACTTGGGAAATGGCCAAAAATTGCAAACAAATCAACGGACATTGCCCGCATTTCTCGCCGTCGGGGTGCACGTGGTGCCACAACACGCCGCGGTCGGCTTCTTTCACGTCTGGGTCCATCAACGCCTGGTATTCCGGCAACGACGTGACCCGTTCGTACACGGCGCGCTGGAGTTTTGTGAGTTCACACAGCACGACCTTGTCGTGCTTTAAGATCTTTGTGAATTGCGGATTGACCCTAGATATAATACCATGAGAAATCGATCCCAAATATGCATCCAAGTGTAAAAAATAAAAATTCCACTTTCGCCGTACGTTTTCTCGCGGTGCAAATAATACGGCCCAAGTAAATGGCGCAGTTTGCGTTCCTTGGACTCGCTTCGAGCGATCGCGTCGGGCGCTGCCGATTTTTTTCGCGCGAATTTAATGTCGTCGATGTAAAACGCGCGAAACTCGACGAGCGACCCGAGCTATGAACATATAAAGATACGACGTCGGATTGAATCACGACGTACACAGCCGGGGCACACCGTGTCGAGGACGCAGTGCAATTCATCGGCGTTGTTTTGCATGAGCGTGCCACTCAAGCCTAGTTTGCGCCGGCACGGGATGCGCCGCACGGCTTTGGTGATTTGGGCGTCGGGGTTTTTTAAGTTGTGCAATTCGTCCATGACCACAATGTACCACGACACGGCGCGAAGCTCGTGCACGTGGAGCTTGAGCATGTCGTAGCTGCAAAGGACTAATTCGTACGCCCCTTTTCTAGTCGGGATTGAAACTCCATTTGAAACAAGCCGACGAGCTTCCTACCGTTCTTGCAGGCCAGTTAAAATGTCCTGACGGTCCCGCGGCTTGCCATGGAGCACGACGACGTGGCAGCACATCCACACTTTGCATTCCAATTCCCAATTCGCCAAGAGCGACGCGGGCACGACAATCTGTCATCTGTCACACGAAATACGATCCGAGGACGCACCAGCACGAGCTTGTGGGTCGATGACGCATCTGTGTCACCACGACGCCGTGGTTTGTCGGTCGCCGCGCACCCCGTTTTGTGCAACACGGCCGACAAGAGCGCCAGCATCTGCACGGTCTTACCCAGCCCCATGTCGTCGCCGAGAATGGCGCCGCGGTTCCCCGCCACGGCGTCGTATAAAAATCGAACACCGTCGCGCTGGTAGTCCAATAGAAACTGGTTGAACCGGCTGTGGACTTGCACATGTACGTCGTCACTTGCGTCGGCTAGAACCAACGGCAGTGGCGGCGCGTCAACGACACCATCGTCTGCGTCGTCCTACGCCATCGACCATGGTGACACGAGAGAGAGAGAGAGGATGCATACGGATGTCGGGAGCGGCAATTGCGGCCATCGGACTTGCATGTCTTCGTCGGTCGGGCGATAGTCTGGCCAGTTGGAGGACGGAGGAGGAGATCCGTCAGACGTGGATCGGCGCGTCCGTATGGCCTAGACCACATTGGAGGGTTATACGAGTAACACGTGCTTCAGCGTACGGGTTTGGGCGCAGGGCTAAACAAAAGCGGCAATGGATTGCGCGTGGGCGACTTGGCTGCTGCTGCGTCGTGCTTTTTCTTCTTGGCGCGTTTTTTCGGGGCCACGTCGTCTTCGACGTCGTTTTCTATGTCGCTGAACCAGTCGTCGTGTGCAACGACAGCTGGCGCGTGGCGGCGCGGCGGCGGCGGGGCCATGGCGTCGGCGGCGGTTTTTTGTCGTCCGAATGGGGAAATGTACACTGGTATATGTCTTGTCGGAGCGGCGGCGGCGGAGGAGGAAAGAACGGTCGTGTTGCGAGGGAGTGGAGATAGTCGTCTTTCTCGATGGGAGGATTCGGCGGACGAGGCGCGAGGTGGTTGCTGAACGATGGGTGGGTGTCGCGTGTGCGAGCCAACTACCGAAGACCTGCTTGGTGGTGACGATTCCTTCTTCTTGGGCGG
Source organism: Aphanomyces stellatus (assembly GCA_009835185.1). Classification (NCBI taxonomy): domain Eukaryota; phylum Oomycota; class Saprolegniomycetes; order Saprolegniales; family Verrucalvaceae; genus Aphanomyces; species Aphanomyces stellatus. Next base: position 14,183 of record VJMH01000033.1, read on the forward strand.
AACGCGCGATGGCGACGGTGGCGATGAAGACTTGACGTGGGTTGGCGGCGGCAGGAGGTTTTGGAACACCGGCAGCGACAAGGCGTTGGCGTTGAGGGACAAGAGGTGCTGGATCGCCGAGATTTTGCCGTCCGAAGGCGGCGGATGTGCGGTGCGAGAACAGAGCACGTCGTCGCTGCTGTTACTGGAGCTGCTGTTGCTTCGAGGACGAGATCGCTTGCGTTGTTCCAGGGTCGGTCGTGTCGTCGGCGCGCCTATCTTGCCGTCGTTGTCGTCGTCGCTGCTACTGCTGCTGTACACCGAATGCGACATGGACGGTGTGGCGCGGACATAGCGAGAGGAAGAGAGTGAGGGAGGTCGATAGACAAATGCAGGTTCAGGAGGTGTCGGGCCGTCTTCTTCGTCGCTGCTCGGAAACAAGTCCATCGCGGCGCCAACAAAGATTGAATGAATGCAAGCAGCAAAAGAAAAATCGGAAGTGACCATCATTCATCGTTGAGTGATGCCTAGGGAAAAATGCCTATCTCAAATGAGGGAAAATTCCTCATATTAAGTTATATGGGGCATTTGCACAACGATATCTCCTTGCGTCAAATGACCCCAGTGGAGAATCTGTCTATTTCTTCCATGGAGTCATCCACGCACCACGCTCATCTTAAAAGGAACAACGCGAGGGACACGTCCAAGCCACCACCATATCCGACGTATCGACCTGCATGTGTAAAGGCGCATTCACACACTTTCAAATTAGGACTCATCATGGTGTACCATTGCACAAGCATCGATACAGGTGGGCAACAGACCGAATGGATATGATTGGAGATTGTGAGAAATGCCTCGTCGCGCCGGGCGTCAGCTGAAGTAATTGCTCATCGTCGCTGCACAGCCTCCATGCCGATTGTTGCGTGAGTGATGATGGCACACACGTGGTGGGAAAAATCCTTGACCACTCCATCATTTCTATTGGCTTTGCGTGCCCAGGAGAATTAGACGCGTGTGGGTTTTGAGTCCTTGGGACCATTCCTCAGCGGGACGTGTCATGCGCACTCTCTCACGTGTGTCGGAGAAGGAAAAAATCATTGATCGGACTAGAAGAATTAAAAGCATGCATGACGATCAATGGCAACGCAACGCGGTCGGAGTCGGTCGTGGGCTGGAACGGGGCCAAGGCCAGTCTTGGGACAAGGTGGCTTCTTGGTTGCGTTCCGCGGTGTGCAATAAAGGGACAATATTGCCACGCACCACATGACACGAGTGCGACGACGGTGTTGTTTTCGCTAGCACGCAAAGAATGCAATGCTCGAGTCTTCCAAGATTGTCATGTCAGACAGCCACGACACGTCATCAAAGCAGTCCATCTCAAAATCGATCGATTTAGGCGCTGCTTGCATCAGCAGTGTCATCGTCGGCGCCGCTCGATCGGCCTCAACGAAATCCTGCGACATCCCGCGCAGCGCCTCGGCCAGCGTCGACACATGCGCGAGAAGCGAAGTCATTTTGTCTTGGAGGGTCGAGAGGTCCTCGCGCAGTTCCGTCACTTCTTCGACGTTCCACTTGGGCGTCGGGTCTGTGCATGTCTTGCGCCGAATCGCGTCCATCTTGCCTGGGCACGCGCGAAGAAACTTGGGGTGGGAAAACTCCCACGTGATCGTCGCGTTGTTGCCGTCTTGGTGCTTGATCTTCTCAAAGCCGTAGAATCGGAGCTGCCGCGTGAAGCTGGCAAAATGGCTGTGTTTGAAGTACTTGGGCAGGACCTGACGCTCGAGCGCGGACACGTTCTTGACCACAAACGCCGTGCCGCTGTCGTTCCACGCAGCGACACTTGGTGGGCACTCGGCCAGCATCTCCATTGTGTGCTTGAGGAAACTCATGAGGTGTGTTGGGTGCAAGATCGAAAATGAAAGCAATCGGCAACTGTATGGCAGTGGGCGTCAGGTGACCCTTGGGCCCACTGGGCCCGGCCCAGCCGCCCAGCCCACTCGCACTCGAAGTTGAATGTCCGATTGCTTCGGGCGTGGTCTGAGTTGTTCTAGGAGTGGGATGAATCATTTAAAAAGTAACGGCAGAGACTTGAGTACCCAATCCACGACGTACAATCTACTTGAAAGTGGGAATTCCACCTACAGTGGGCTTTGAGGTATGTGGTGCCCGAGACCCAACGGATGTGTTTGTATCCACCAATGAAAGGCACTGAAATTAACAAACCCGGCATCTGATTCGATCCATTTTAGCCAATGAAAGCGTACCATTTGGCGGGTGGTCAGCAAGTACGATTGCGTGAGTCTTTTGCAGGTTGATGCGGGATCGGTCCCGTAAGCACACGGCGTAATGTGAGTTGTCTAAATTCCCTTAAACAAGTAGAATGGCCTCAAAGAATGTTGATCTTGGGATGGCAGTTGGCTAAAATAAGGATATTACGTGTTTCATGGGGCCAGCAAGAATCCTTCACGTGAACTCCAACTGGTGCAATGGCGTGAGTGAAGGTTGTAAAACGTAGGTTAAAATCTTCGAATGTCGACGTTGAAAAGGAATTTCCGCCACTCCTCGTCGACGGGATTTTGGTTCTTGGGGCGAGATTGGAGTCAACCGCTTCAATTTGCTTCAAGCACTCTTAGGCGTGCAATACATGACTATGAGTTTGATGATGCGGGCGAATGGAGCTGGCGAATTGCAATTCTCTGTTCGATATTTCCACCACAAATTAACGCTACCTTGGCGTCATTTGACACCAAAACTGTCCCCACATTGTGAATTGTCGCTCGGGGCTGACCAATAGGAGCCAAGATGCGACGTGATCGAGTGGTGCAGGGCACGCGACACATTACATCGAGAAAAGAATCGAATATTTGTATTCTTGCGGCATCGACAACGACTTTTACGCGACATCGTTGGTTTTAACGTTTCACGTTTTATGTCAGGATGAATAAAAACCTGGGGCGTGCATGCGAAATCTTGCTTTAAACTTGATCGACCAATGGCAATGTTTGCTTCCTCCATGTCAGGTCTTGATTGGTCCAAAGAAATTTACACACACTCTGCACATGTTGATGCGAGTGGCGGCGTAATCTCTTGACTCAAATCACACAATCGTTCGCGAAAATGCACGCGCCAGATGTGGCGGCGGCGACGATGACGTGCTGCAGACGGAGACGACGACGAAGGTGGCAATAGAAGCATGTTAATCTTATAGAGAGGCAAGGGTAGTCTTTGGACAAGGTACACGTTGGCGTCTCCAAGCACAATATCTTGATAGTGTGCCGGGCAAAAGGGGGTTGTGGGATCGTCTAGCAAACGATCGGGAGATCGAAATCCATGAGCGTCGCCATGAGTTGTTCGTCGACGTCGGGGAATGCGTCGTCGTCGAGGTCAAAGCTCCATGCTTGGTCCATGGTCGGGATGTCGTCGACGGTCTTGGGGGATGTCGCAAGGACGACGACGGCGGCGTCGGTCAACTTGGCTTTCTTGGCCGATGGCGCCACCACAAAGTTGTTTTCGTCGTGCTCGTCTTCATCCGCAGACGACTCGGCGGCATACGTGTGCACGGCGGCCGTGAGAGATTCGATCTGCGCTGACAACGTCGTCATCGTGTCCTGGAGTGTCGAGAGTCGGTCCTTCAAGTCGCTCACTTCGCCCGCTTCCCACTTGGCGACGACGGCTTCCGTGCACGTCTTGCGGCGAATCGAAACCATCTTGGCCGGGTCGTCGCGGAGAAACTTGGGGTGCTGAAAGAGCCACCAGCTCTGGCCGGTCTCGCCGGCGTCGCTGAAGCGTGCGTCGTGCACCTTGCTCTTCTCAAAGCCGTAGAACCGCAGCTGGCGCGCAAAGCTGGCAAAGTTGTTGTGTTTGAAAAACTGCGGCAGCATCGTCGCTTCAAAGAGCTTGGTTTGCTTGACGACAAACGACCGGCCGTGCTTGGACCATTCGGCCACGTCGACAGGGCACGCCGTGAGCATGTCGTACGTCTTTTGGAGAAACACTGGTGCGTTCATGGGAGGAGGCTGTGGTGTCGTGGTGTTGGCAAATTGGAAAATGAAGATGGGGGGCAGTGTGTTGGTGTGATTGGTACCAAGTATTTCAGAGTAATCGGCTGGCCGTTCGATCTATTTTTATAATTTTCGCATCCCTGTACAAGGATTTTGTATTGGAGATAAAATAAGATGATTCAACCGAGTCGTCTGACCCTGCTCCCGCATACAAGACGCGGCTGGGTGGCCCAACCCCGTCAACTCACACGCCAGCCAATCCGTCTGCACTCGCGAGCGACTCTTTGAATCGCCGCCACCTTTATCCTTCGATCTTCGACTGGCAACGACGACGACGACGACGGTTTGAGAAGGCGGATATCCCGAGGGGACACTTGTGATGCGCGTACATCAAGAAGATAAAGAGATAGCTTGACCGTGTGCATGGCTTTGCTATTTATACGAAAATTAAGCCCACTAGGATATAGGACATGGCGGCAGCAGTTGAGGCCGCCATATTCGCCCAGTCAAGCGAGGAGGGAAACTGTTGATGGGATGGGGTTGCGGGATTCTCAAAATCATGCTTGCGGGATTCTCAGAATGTGTCTCCAAACACGCACCAAATACGAGTAAACGCACCTCAAGCAGAAAACTCGAGGAGGCCATCGTTGGATTGGGTGCATGTATGCATGGTGGAGTTTCACCCCCAGCCACTGCGCGCGAGACTTCCACGACACTGAGAGTACGCAATTGCAGTGGAATACCAAGGCCCCTCATCCGAGCCCGCCTTTAAGCTGGCTTGTGTCTCTGTGGGCGCACAGCTGCCATACGAGCACAGCCAACTCATCGTTGACCGCTCCTAAAACATTGCTGCGTGATTCGAGCCTGTGACAGTTACGGTGGCCAAACTGACGGACCGTTTCGCCATAAAAATTCGATGCGTGAGCGCCACCAAAATTGGTGCAATTTTTATTGGGGTGAGAGGAGCGCACCAATCAAATCGCATTCCAAGACGAGCCGAGGGATTATTGCTGGCCTATTATGACTCCCGCTATGTCGTGTTGCTATTCCAACATCGTTGCTTGCGCCTGTACAAGCGCGAGCCGCGTCATTGTATGCCCTCGTTTGTCGCTTAACACGAGATAACGTTTACCAACCTGGTTAATAGCAAGCGTAAGCCTGTACTTGATTATATAGTGCCGCACACACTGTAGCTAGGATATAGCTAAGTGCATGTGCCCGATGCTGTGCGGGAGCGGCACTTGCAGGGGAAAATGTTTTGGCAATGACATTTAGCATATACATAACCTGTATAAACAAATCTATACCTCAGAATTATAAATATAACTGCCTGCAGAAGCTTATTAATCTGAATTGTCAGATTTTGTCCAATCCAAATGGAGCTCCTGTCCCATTGGTCCATTTTCAAAAGTTCACCATGGGATGGAAGCGCCGGCCGGGCGATGGCCGATCGAGCAAACTGGAACGGTACATTGTCAGGAGTCGATTGACATATCACACATTGTCCTAGGTACAAGGCAAACCTATCGTGGAAGTACGAGGTCTCCTCCGCGATCGCAGATATCCGTGCGTCCTCCACCAACGGCGAGACGGAGGAGCGCGTGCGCATGCCGCTGCGACTCCTCCCTCGATCCTCCGTCCAGGTTGCCGCCGTGCCACCCAGGACACCCGTGGGCTTTCAGACGCTCTCGTCGGACGCCGTGCGCAAGATCTTTGCGCAGGAGCATGACATCTTGGCGAAATCGTCGACCCTCGTCGATGGGTGCAGTTGCGGTTGCTGTTTCCACGACACTAATGTCCCCCAGGTGTTTGCACGTTGTCGCGCAACATTTGGACTGCTACCCGATCGACCAAGACACCCTCGACGTGATGCATGTGCTCGACACGCGGACCCTCCATCGCCTCTCTGTCCTGAGTTCGTACTACCGCACCATGACGCCAGAGAACGCGGCCTTCTTGTGCACGCCATCGACGGACGCGCTCTGCCTCGGCCACTTGAACGTCGATGCGGTCGTGGATCTAGTCGTGCCAGAACATGGCGACCACAACGACAACGGTAGCGGCGCCTTGGACACGTGGGAAGACCTGGATGCCCACGATGAGCTGCCCATGGTGCACTGGTCTGGCTGTCCAAGTTTGCGGCACTTGGAATTGGTGCAATGCCACGAAATTTCCAGCTCTTTTATCGGGTACGTCGTCTCGATCGTGTCCGCGTGACATAAATGCTTGCAGGGCATTCCCTGGCCTGGAAAGCCTCATTTTGATCGGCTGCTCAGACTTTGACGCTGTCGATTACGCCACGCTTCTTCTCCATCTGCCACGGAGCCTCGTCTCGCTCAGCTTGATTGCATGCACGTGGCTCACAAACGACATGCTCCTCGGCCTCATTCGACACCACATGCACGACAACGCAAGTCGATTACGCGATGTCCGCGTGTGGTGCTGCTGCCGCGTTGCCCTCAGCGTCGAGCAAGCGTGGGCAACGCACCTGCCCCACGCCCGGCTCAACGTGCGACAAATGCCAAGTTGAAGAGGAGTGCGAGTCTGTCGATGCTACCGCCCGTTGAAAATGGGGTCACAACATGGGCTGGGCTTGCAGATCGCTACGAAGCAAACGTGTTGGAGTCCTCGATCCCTCGACATGGCCGCTGCAAATCGATGGCCACGTACACAGATAAGGAGCACCTCGTTGGTTTGGTCGTTTCGAATTTGACGTGCTCACCCTCGGCATCCTAAAAGACGGGGACCACAACGGGTTGCCTTCGTGAAGAATGTCCAACTTCCTTGGCCCAGGGATGGTTAGGCACCGTTCGATTTGTAAAGACATCGTTCCGTGGGGGGTCGTGGACATGCTGCGTGGATGCAGTGTGCCTCCTTGTGGTGCTGATTGTAAAGGAGGTTGATACAGTTCGAGGCATCTACCAGGTTGGCGCGGGTGTTTCTTTTCAGTCGCGAAGGCCAGAGGCAAACAAGACTCCAGCGGACCGAGGCACACAAGTAGATATGTACGAGAGGCGATGGTTGGTCGACTGATGCGACGAAAGGCTGGGGTCATAGGGCCGAGATCGCAACGGCATCCGCCAAAGTCCTTCAAACTTTCACATTGCTCCAGTCAAAAGGCTTTTACCGAGACCCACGAGCAACAACGAGACAGAGTGAAGAAGAGGCTAATATATTACGATATTTGGTCGAGGGTTGGGCTTAGTCTTGGAAAAGGTAAGCGCACCAACAGCTCGACCGGACGGGATATGGGGAATAACCCGTCGCGAATATCTACTACTAAAAGCAACCGCCCGCGACATAATTCCAACGATGGAGATGACGTCTAGCGGCGGTCGCAGTCCATGCGATGATGACGGTCATCATAGCACGACCTCTAGAGCTCAAAGCCCACGAGTTCAAAAGGGGTGGCGGCAGCAAATGCGGGCGTGGCAAAGTCTAGCAACGCGTCCAAGATGCCTTCGTCAATCTCGTCGTCCGACGCAAACACGGCGGCGGCGTCTGCGGCCGAGAAATCCAAAAAGTCAGATGCCGCAATCGACACGGGTGACGACACAAGTGTCTTGGCCTTCTTCGTAGGCATAATGGACACCACATGGTCGTCGTCGTCACTGTCGGCTTGGCAGTAAGCTTGGACAACGGACGTGAGCGCGGAAATTTGGTTGGTCAAATCCGAAAGCTGCGTCTGGAGGCTCGACATCTTGCGCTTGAGCGTCACAACTTCTGAAGACGCGTCCGACGAGGCCGCCGCCGCCGCCGCGGGTTCCGAGTACGTCTTGCGGCGAATGTTGGCCATCTGCGCCGGGTCGTCGCGGAGAAAGTGGGGGTTGGCAAACTCCCACCAGCCCTGGCACGACGCTTCGTCCTTGGACGCATCTTGGACGATGCGAATGTCGTGTTTCTTGGACTTGTCAAAGCCGTAGAAACGAAGCTGGCGCGAAAAGCTGGCAAAGTTGCTGTGCTTGAAGTACTTAGGCAACATCGTGCGCTCGAAGTCCTTGATCTTCTTGATCACAAACGCGCGGCCGTGGTTGGACCATTCGGCGACGTCGGTCGGCGTCGACTGGATCAAGTCGTAGGTCTTTTGGAGGAAAACAGCAGCGTTCATATTGGAGGTCTCGAGTGGTGAGAATTAGGTGCTGTGGGGTGCGGAAGGTGGCCGAATGCTGCCTGGCTCGCAAATTGAAGAATGGGAGCGATGAGTGCCTTTGGTGGCGAGGCCAGCATAGGGTTTTTGAAAAGAAAGGCAAACTCGTCCCACACAGTGATTGGCTGGAACTATAGAAGAAGCGCTGTGATTGGTGGAGCAAACTTTTGGCAGCTCCGAACGCCACCTGACCACGGTGGGACAGATTCGTGTACCCCTGGGTATACTTGATTCAAGTCAAATCGAAACCGCATGTAACGACAGGGTCGCCAGCTTGACATGTGCGAGCAAAGCGCCTTCACCAAGCGTGGACGGAGAAGCATGGCGCTGCAAAGGCGTTGTCAAAATCTCATGACGTCACTGAATGCAAGTTGTGTGGTACGTGGTCATTCGATCTTCTGGCAGAGGCGAGAACCAACGTCTTCAGTTGTTGTTGAGAAATTTAGCCAAAATGACCCAAATTGGCGCAGAAAGGGATTCGGTGTGCCTTGGCGCCATATTGAAGTGACGATGACTTAACTTTGGAGGTTGTATGTCTATTTTCGAAGGAAATGACTTTTCATTCACAAATTCGGCCCTTTTTTTAGCATTTTCGTCAGTATGCACGCTGATTGGCCACGCCCACCAGCTGCTCTGATTATTGCCCCACGAGTGACTGACCATATTTGTAGGATTCTTTTACTTGGATTTTGTATGGCTTTTTTCATTCAAAATGCACTGTTTTACCTTTTCGCTTCAAATTGGGCCTTTTTTCGCGTTTTATGAGTCGGCCACGCCCACCAGCTGTTCTGATTGGTTCACTGCACCCACATGCGGCATTTGAAATACCCTATGGAACCTATATATCCCTAAATTAAAAAGATTGCTTCAGCAACGAGATCGCATCAACAGTGTCGGTTGCGTGGCGTTGTCCCAGTGTCCACGGGGTGACAATTAACGCATATTTTCAGGCCATACCCATACAAACATAGCATACAAAATCAAGGTTTGGCATAGCCTCGTACGATGGTAGACAAGATGGTTGCCACATTGTCTGTTCGCAAAAAATTGATTTGGAGGAGGGGGTGCCACCACAATCCACATACAAAATGCAAGATATATAGGTTTTACTTCGAAGTATATATGGAACCGACGAAAGGGGGGACCGAAAAACAATTCCATTGGTTTATGTGAATGCCACAATGCAAGAACGTTATGTCTGATAGTTTTGTCGCTCATTCCGCCGCGACGTGGCGATACGACGGTCGTTTGTTCGTTGCGCACGACGTACGACGTCCACACGTTCAACTCGGGGTGGCTAAACATGGTCTTTAAGTATCGTCGTACGAAGCTCGGCGTGGCTTCCTTTGGGACTATAAATTCATTTCGCGAGGTCTTCATTCTTCACAAACGCACGAAACCATCCACAGGAGGACGTATCTTTCGATCGAATTCAGCCATTGGATATTTTGGCTCACCGCAACCCCGACAAGAGATTCGCAATCGACAGCCGTCGTCGAATTCACCACACTTTGAAAATATAGTTCCGGAACTTGTGTTCAGACCGACAACAAATTCGACTGCATGCGCGCTCGCAATGTTTTTGGCTTGCCCCCTCGTGTCCATGCGATGGGTTTCAATGGCAGTGCAGCGACTCGACCCATTGAAGAGGCACGTCTTCAGTCCGTTGGGGATCAGTCTCGCCAAACGTGCTTCCTTCTATCGAGAGGCTCCACACACATGCGGGTTCGAACGTGGCTGACCCACAGTCAATGTCGTCGGATTGTGATCGCCGACGTTCCGAATTTTTGCCGCTGGCAAATGTGAATTCGGACGAGGACATCTCCATTCAGCTTCGCCGCCGCAAGAATAAGCATTTCGTTTAGGAGACCTGCGAGCTGACAACGCGGCATGTCTGGGCCTTTTGGTGGACTCGTCAAATGTTGAGAGTCGTCGCGGGTCGGGTTCGGGTGCACGTCGCGATGACTGTACCCCTTCTCGACAGTGGGACACCACGTTACAATTGGTCGGTTTTGCCACTGCCACGACACCATTACATACGTTCCAGTGACTTCAAGCGTTGGACCAAAACAGTTTAGATCTTTTTCGCGGCCGTGGCTGTTTGATGCTATCCTCACTCTTGGATTCATGACGTCGGGGCTTTTCCTCCAAAAGACGCTGCACGTGCTGGCCCAATGCCCCGCGGGTGTCGCGACATGGCGACTCGACGGTCGTTCGTTTGTGATCCACGACGTCCACACGTTCGAATCCGAGTGGCTGCCCACGGTGTTTCGCCATCGTAGCTTTGCGAGCTTTGCGCGCCAGCTGCGTTTCTACGGCTTTGTCAAGGTCAAGGCCCGCGACGACGCATGTGAGTTTCACCACCCCGAGTTCCTCCGCGACAGCCCACCTGACCGCGTCGCGCGCATCCGGCGGCGTACGTACGCCGAGGACAAGACAAGGGATAAGTCAAAGACGACCACGACCACGTTTGACGACGATATGGACGACCTGGCCGGCCAGATGCAGGCCGCGGAAGGGGCGCTCGCGACGCTGCAGGAGCAAATCCACGGACTCAAAACTGCCATGCAAGCGGCGGCGATGTTGCCACCAAGCAACCTCATCGTGGACCAATCGTCGTGTAGGAGAGAAACAGAGGACGACCAAATAGTGGAGCTATAATCATAACGCTGCGAATGCACGTGCCACACGTGATCAAACGTTGACAAAGGCGAGGGTGCGAGGTTGAAGGCTAGCCACTTGCTCAGCAACACCGTCGTCGACAATGGAAGGACCGATTGTTGCATCGAACGCCCATTTTGGCTTTGGGGGCTTGCGACTAAAGACCCTAGCCCGTCATTTCGTCGATCGACATCTTGTTTTGTTCTCAATTGCTGAGCCGAGACACGACCGAGGATACTTTTCATCCTTGTGTCGCCATTAATAAGTGGCTGCATAGAGTTGAAAGTGAGCTGAGCCCGACAAACATTCTATGAGGATGTAGAGTCGTGGGCCGTACACGCAGAGTTAGTGACACACAACGACTCCGATTCAAATCGACAATGGAGTACTTTTGTGCTACGACTCACATCTTGACCACAGCCATGGCCTACCTACCCATTGGTCGTACGAGCTGGGACGACCCCTCGATCGTCGCCATCGAATCAGATGTGCTCGTTTGCCCGACACACTCGTATCTGCCAACACACCCTTCGTCGCATATCGGACGCCATGCATATAATATGCAACGAACGTGGTTACAACAACACGTACTGACGACATCGCGACAGTTCACCGTCCTGCGTCGTCGTCGTCTTTGTTTTGGGCGTCGCATGTTGCCGCCCCCGTTTGACTGCCTTGTGGGTGGGCGACAGGCCACCAAAGGTCCGACTCGCGCGCAAGTACGACGGCGGCGACGTGGGCTCTTCGTGCATTTGGTTGGATGACGATGACGCTCCCTTGAGGCAGTCGTTGACGCAGCCATGGCAGAGCCGTGTGTGCACATGCAAGCCAGCCTCGACGTCGACCTCCCACAGGGTGCTGTCGTGGTCACAGACACTGTCGCCACATACGCGGCAGTGTTCCTTGCGCCAGCCACACATGTGGCAGTGACGCGCGTGTGTCAGCGGCGGCAGTGACAGTCGTGGTAGATGGAGCAGGCTGGGGCGTAGCCGAGCTTCCGTGAGTCGCCGGTCTAGCTGCCCCAGCCCGTGTTGGATGCATTTGGCACCGGCCACGCGGGTGAGCCAGTGCGGCGCATTGCCTTTTAAATCCCATTGGACGAGTTGAAGCACTTCGATCTTGGTCGTCTCGGTGGGTACTTGGAGGCAGACAAAGGCGACGCCATGGAGGTTACCACGGACGTAGACTGTGGTGTTGGGTGCCGCTATTCCCTGAATACTCGTAAGCGATCGAACCCACCCTTTTCGGTCTTTGTACGTCATATCGTGTTGGTGCTACGAAGAGGAGCTCTAGATTGTTGCTTGTATGTTGGATCTTTTACCTCGACAAATACAAAATCCCGTGGCTGGAGTATGGAAACGCCACACGCGACCCGATGCGCGGTCCATTTGATCGACGCCATGCTGCGGCCGTCTGTGGGTTGCAGCGTTTGCACATGCTCGGCCTCGATGAGGTCGCCGTCGCCGCAGAAGCGCCCGCTCATGCGGCGGTAGCTCGCAGAGGTGTCGTCGGTGCGAAAAAGCTCAGCCATTTCAGTCAAGGTGGCCTCGACGACGACACGACCACAGACTGATGCGACGGTCGGCGGCGCAGACCCATCGATGCCAGCGAAGACGTGGACATTGTTGTGTGACGATGTTGGCTCCCAAGCAATCGGGCCACCTGTGAGCTGTGCGCGCCGGACGAGTGCCTTGGCGTTGGTGCGAGCCAGGTGGAGGCAGCGGGTGTGTTCGCCGGATGGAAGGAACGGTCGAGTGCACTTCTTGGTGTGTTCTGGCATTTTGACAATGGAAGGTTGAAGAGTGCTCGGTATGACGCTGACGCTTCGCTCGTGTGCAAATGTCTCTGCGGGTACTCGCACCTGATTGGTCCGTCACGATCGACCACACAAGCAGCTGAACTGTCGGGTAAATAGTGGTTAAACGGGTATGATCGACATAAGCATCCTCAAAGGATGCAAGCGCATTTCGACGTGCTCCAAGGCGAGGTGTGTTATTGCATTGTGTTTCATGTCATTGGTTTGAACGCTGAGGTTGGTGCCCGGAGGTTGCTGTTGAAAGGCGTGGGTGGGTATTTGGGTAATTACCCGACAGACAGTCTGTCCGGCAAATATGACACGCACCACACTCCAATCTTCGTCAAAAAGGAACTGGCCTCGGACGCCAATTGCGGGCGCCCACTTGATTGCCTCGGGAGCATTGGCATCGACCACGACATCGAATGAGGGAACGCGTGATGGAAAGCACAGACTACAGCAAGATACGAAGTATGGACGACAACACCGAGGCAAAATCCAGGTGTGTTTCGCTCGTGCAAACGGCAGTCATTTGTTGGCCAAGTCATGTCAACGGACAGCGACTCGAGTGTGACGGCTGCACGTTGTCAAGTTGAAAACCATGTTTTCACGTTCATCTTGCACGATTTGCAGAGGAGTTGACGTGGTAAACAATGTGAAGCACACATCGGGTCCAGATGTGTTTCGGTTATATGTAAAACAAAGGGATGTTTTGACGGCTTTTATCCATGGACGTTAAACAAGTGGGGATTGTTCAATCCATTTCATGTCGGTTTCGGGCGCGGCAAATGCACATGGCGACACTCACGCCTAGCTGTTGTCGCACAGAATGTGCATGTCCCCTTGCCCGCGATCAGTTGGGCAGTTGGGCTATATCTCGCCAAGGCCATCAAGAGAACTGCATCGTCAAATGGAGATCAAGCTGCAGTTTCTTTTACTTCAAATGGGGACTCTGTCCAGTTTCTCTTGCTCGACCATGAACTTTTCACGCATGTATTCAGACGAAGGAGTTTACAAGCATTTACGCCGAGCAATTGTAGTACTTGAGAAGGATGCCCTGCCAATCGGGGATCGCAATCGCATCAGTACCGCTTTGGATATCTTGGAGCAACGCAAACGACGGCGCGGTGCCATTGATGTGCCACATGTCCTTGAACTCTGGCGTAAAGTCCTCGACCGAGCCCGGAAGACACTTGTCTTGCATGACAATAGTCATTTTGTCGAATTCATGGAAGCCTTGGTCACGGGTAAGGCCAACAGCCGCGGCGGCAGCCAACACTTCTTCCCGCATCTCGATTGACACGATGTTTTCTTCGAGCGTGACGGGTTGGACAACGTGTTGGTTTTCAAACATGCTTTCGGGCACAGCAAGAGATTCCATGTTGGAACCATCACATTTGGTGTACATGTCACCCAAGAGACCCTTGAATTCATACGAATAGCCGAGGCTGCGGACGTCCGTGAGTTGGTAGTACTGCGTGGGGAGGCCTTGAAAGAACTGACCAACAACGGGGTCTTGCGAGACATCGACCTTGTTGCTGACGTCGCCAGCTCGCATGGTGAGGGGAGACGTAGGGCCAACGTTGGCACCGTTGCTGGTGCGGCAGCCAACAAAGGATTGGGTATCGGTCTGCTGCTGTGCCGGGGTCAAGCCACGGGGTTCGACGCGGCAGTGGTAGTAGATCGTGTGGAAGAGATCGATTGTGTTGTGATGGATAAAGAAAATCGGATCCATGGGCGAGACGTAGACGTTGCCCATCGCACCAGACAAGGTGTTGTGGATCATGCCGTGAGGGGAGTTTTCAATTGCGCTGCCGACGGATTTGATGTCCGAGCCTGACGAGAAGATGGAGCGGCGGACGTTGGCAATCGACATGTCGGAGATCATGGCCGTCGTGGACCAACGCCCTCGGGGCACGCAGTGGTCGCAGTTGCTGTCGCCAGCTTTCGTGCACAAGTGGTTGGCAGGTTCGGCCGTGACGCAGGTGTAGCCGCTGAAGCCATAGCCAAAAAGCTGCTTGTTTGACGACTTGCCTTGGGTCGAGCCACCCATGGCCTTGGTCAC